>PRKT01000018.1:930380-951823 GCA_003671525.1 Saccostrea glomerata | reverse complement strand
GTGTTAACATTTGAAGATTTTCAGTTTCTTCTCTGCAACCGCTCAACCAATTTTAACCAATTTTGGAACAAAGCATGTATGGTTGAAGGAAATAAAAAATGTGATTTTCATGGTCCCTGTCCCCCTGTGGCCTGAGGGTTGGGGCCAAAACCAGTAAAATTAATGCAATCTTTAAAAATCTTCTTCCTTACTCCTGGACATCAAGCAGTGAAACTGTTGACATGATTATAATAAGCATTGAGTCTTCTACCAAAATTTGGAAATTCATGGCCCCAGGGTCGGGATTCTAGTGCTGGGGCGGGCTTTATAGATTATAAAGTGAAATGCATTATTTCTTTAAAATATTTTCTTCTCTACTCCTGGGCATTAAATAAACTAACCGAGTATATAGATATGTTGAATAAGACTGCTTCTTCCAAAATTGTGAATTTCATGGCCCCAGGGTCAGGGGTTTTGGTGGGGGGGGGCTCTATTGATTATATAGTTAAAAAACATAAATCCCTTAAAAATCTTCTCTGTTTCTGGGCATTAAATATACTAAGTACTTGTTTATAATAAACGGGAATGCCTCTTCCAAAATTGTGAAATTTTTTACCCCTGGGTCGGGGGTTCCGGTGTTAGGGCGGGGCTCTGTTGATTATGTATTGAAAATGCATTAATTCACTTAAAGTCTTCTTATCTGCTCCTGGGTATTAAACAAACTAACTAAGTACATAGGTATAATAAGTAAGAATGCCTCTTCCAAAATTTTGAATTTTATGGCCCCAGGGTCAGGGGTTCTTAATTGTGTTGGGGAGGGGCTCTATTGATTATATGGTGAAAATACATTAATTCTTTAGAAATCTTCTTTTCTACTCCTGGATATCTGACAAACTAAAGAAAAAGTGCATAGTTATAATAAGCAAGGATGCCTCTTCCAAAATTTTGAATTTCATGGCCCCAGGGCCAGGGGTTCTGGTGTTAGGGCAGGACTCTAATAATTATATTGTAAAAATGCATGAATTCTTTGAAAATGTTTTCCTTTGTTCCGGGTATTATGCCAATGATCTAAGTACATATTTATGATGAAGAAACTGTCTCTTCCAAAATGATCAATTTCAGCTCCCCTGGGTACTGGAGTGGTACTGGAGTGGGGGGGGGGGGTTGTATGGGTACATAGTCTGAAAATAAATTAATGCTTTGAAATCTGCTCTTTGGTATTAATCAACCATTTATGATGAAATAAAATTTTTGATAAAATTTCTTCAGCTGGTTTTAATTTAGTGGAAATTCATTTTCTCTTTGTTACTCTGATCTACCTCTTGGTATAAAGTAATGTATATACTCGCCTATAAGTCGGTTGTAGTTTTTGAACTTATTTTGGTGGGATTTGCTATTGACCCGCTTAAAGGTTGGTACAATATTCTTTGCTAAAATCTGGTGACAATTTCAAGTAAACCCATTGATGTTTTAACCTGGTTTCAATTAAAATTTTCGAAATGACATTGATTTTTAATCTTAAATCATTAAACATAAAGTTAATGTCACTTAAAATACAAATAAAATTATTAAAACATGTAAATACTTGTACTTCATATATATAATCTAAGAATACATAAATTAACTTATATATCCAGACATTTTCTTTGATAATCGTCTGAAATGCAAATAAGATACTACCTTTTAGCCTCCAGAAAAATACCAATCTCTTTATGACTCGCCTGTAAGTCAGACATAGAATTTTAGACCAGTATTTAACTCCCAACATACCGACTTATAGGCGAATATATAAAGTAACCAAAGTAAGCATGCTTAGTGAGAAATTATGATAAATAATGGTGCCTCTTAAAGTTGTGAATTTCATGACTTTTGGTTTAAAACACAAACCAAATTTAATTGTTGGAAAGGTGTAACATGATACTCAGGTGACCTATAAGGCCCTCGGGCCTCCTGTTTCTGTTGAGTCAAACTGAGGTACTATTTGAAAATAAACCACTGGTAAATAAGCTTTAGGTAAAAAAAAAACACCTTGTCAATATATACAATGTAGTTGCAATTTCTATAAAATGTTTTTATGCGCCCGGATTGATAGATCCGAGGCGTATATTGTTTTTGTCTTGTCTGTCTGTTTGTTTGTTTGTTTGTTTGTTTGTCTGTTTGTCTGCAAACTTTAACCTTCGCCATAACTTTTGAACCATGAAAGATAGAGACTTCATATTTAGTATACATACTCCACTAATTAAGTTCTTTCAAATGACACCAAGGTCAATGGCCTTGTGACCTTGACTGTGACCTATATGCTAAAAATAGCTTTTTATCTACAAACTTTAACCTTCGCAATAACTTTTGAACCATGAAAGATAGAGACTTCATATTTGGTATGCATACTCCACTAATAAAGCCCTTTCAAATGACACCAAGGTCAATGGCCTTGTGACCTTGACTATGACCTGTATGCTAAAAAATAGTTTTTTCGTACTTTTGCCATGACCTTCGAACCATAGAAGATAGAGACTGCATATTTAGTATGCATACTCCACTAATTAACTTTTTCATATGACATCAAGGTCAATGACCTTGACAGTGACATATGTACTACAAAGAGCTTTTTTAGAATTTTGTTGCCGCCGGGCGCATAGTGTTTCACAAACACATCTTGTTCTTTTCCTTCACTGCAACTGTTCAGTGATTTTACTTCTGAGTCATTTGATTTATATATACTTTATCTATCTGTGCCTAGTTTGGCAGTTTGCTGACCTCTGTGGTAGAGAACAATGAGGATGGTACAATGGACCTGGACAAGATCAGGGAGAGGATCAGAGTCAGTGACGACCCCCACTTACCCTACACACGGCTCATCTGTGTAGAAAACACACATAATTACTGCGGGGGGAAAGTCGTACCGGTGTCTTATATGAAAAAGGTGGGTCTTCAATGTCTTGATATCCTTTTTAAAGTAAGCTCAAAAAATGCATACTGATTTTATTTTAAATGTAATATAAAAAATATATATTAAAATATACATGTACCTTGACCTCCACTGACCACATTTTCTGACCCACGAAGTTTTTTCTTCTCCCGCATTTAAATGTAACAGAGATAACATCTGTAGGTCTGTTGATCCCGGAACCATTTTGAAAGTGAATTCTTGATATAGCAAGATAATGTTTTTGTTTGTCAGGTATATGAACTAGCTCAGGAGTACGGGATGAAGGTCCACCTTGATGGAGCGAGATTGATGCATGCTGCCACTGCCCTGGGGGTCCAGCCTGCGGAGATCACAAGATATGTAGACTCCGTTAACATGTGCTTCAACAAGGTATGCACATTATACAATTATGGACTCTCCTGTAGTGAATATGGTTTGGAATTCACCAGAAAATTATCAATATTTACCAAGGAAAGGGGTTTTTATTTTTCTCTATAGGGACTTGGTTGTCCAGTGGGATCAATCATAGCTGGAACAAGTGATTTTATCAAGATGTAAGTCTCAATTAAAAAAAAAAGAAGAAGATATGTATGCATGGCTTCAAATTATTTTGACCTCACAAATTTATATATTTGAATTGGTTTATATTCAAATTGTAGATTATTTGTGGCTTCCTGTTATTATTAAATATTAATCCATTAATTTGAGTTTCTATTTAAATTGTAGAGCCAAGAGGAGGAGGAAGGCCCTGGGAGGGGGGATGCATCATCCGGGCGTTCTAGCAGGAGCTGCCATGTACTCACTGGACCATGTCCTCCCTAAACTGTCAGAGGACCACATCAAGGCTCAACAAATAACAAATGGTGGGTATTTAATTTGGATACGGTTATGATACACAAAAGTATACACAAAATACTGAAAGACTTTAATCCATCGCCCTTGTCACAAGTCGGCAAATTTAAAGAACATAGTATTATTTCATAAATAGAACTGTGAATAGACGAATTTAAAACGGGGCACAATAATGTTGGCTAGTGTAAAAGGCGAAAATAACAAATAGTGAAAATAACCTGTAGGGTACAGTATTCAAAAATAAAATATATAACAGAGTTGCCATTTCTCATTGTTACATTTGTTCAATACTAGTAATTCTTTTCTGAATTGTTTTTACAGCCATCAAGTCAGCACCACAGACAGTTGTCCATGTAAATCATGAGACAGTGGAAACCAACATAGTGTTCCTGACCGTCACAAAACCTGACGTCACGGCGATACAGCTGTATGGCAGGCTGCTTCAGGTATGCTGAAGAAAAAAAAAAACTGAATTTAATACCGTCCCAAGAAATGGGTGTAAACTGTTCAATTCATTACACAGAAACTGCATGAATGTGAAAAAGAAAAATAATACCTTGAGAAATCTAGACCCATGCTAAATGAAATAGACATACTTTTTTCATGTTTGAATTAAGACGTTTATGATAAAGTGCAGTTACTTATAGTGTGATTAAATATATTCAGATATGATATTAACTACAATCCCCCAATCCATTGTCCTGTGATTAACCTTTGACTGATCTTCTACAACTAGAAATATTTTGAAAATAGAAATATAATTCTTTCCTTGATACAGGTGACAGATGAAGAGAGGAGGGAGCTGGGGGAGGGAATCATAGTGAAGACAATCCCCTACTCCGACACACTAATGAGGCTTGTCCTACACTCTGGTATTTCCCAGGAGGACGTCAAGAAAGCCAGCAGTAAATTATCCTATGTTCTACAAGAGCTTTCCTAATTCAGTATTACTTCCAAATGTTTACATCTAGTCAGATGAATTTACAAGAATTATTGACTGGCTATCTTGTCCGCAATATTAGTCAGAAACTGAAAATAAACAAATTAAAACTCTGTGATACAATTGTACTACAGCATTATAAATAGGAACTTAGTCAGAATACGTGTACATTCTGATGACTTAATTTTGGACATGTGCAATGTTTATGGTTAGATATAGTTGTTTGTTTGTTGTTATTTGTACCATATTTTGCTTCTTTATAAATATTTAGCTGCTTTATAACAATTGTCAACCTTCAGTCAAGGGTCAACAGTATTTAACTGCACTTTTATTTTTACTGTACAATGCATAATCCTTTAAAAATCTATTTTAGTATTAGACAAAAAATTAATAGTTTATGAGACTCTGAGATGTTGTTAGTTATTATTTAAAAAACGAGACGGGTTCTGTATCGTAGATACAAATTTTGGGGTGGCGACGAGTGCGCAGCACGAGTCTCCACCCCCAAATTTGTATCTACGATACAGAACCTGTCGAGTTCTACTTCCGGTTCCGGTTATGGATGCACGGTTGATTAAAAAATAGCCAGCGTTGTTGTCCCTTTCTGTGGAAAAGAAGTGTATGAATGTAGATTGGCACAAAGGTATACAGATATTTTAGGCTGCAAATTAATTTACAAACAGTACATTGGAGTATAGAAAATGGGTGAAAGTGACAAATCTATAAACAATATCGATGACAGGGATGGCGCCAAAGTCAAAATGGCGGAGGTAGTGAGTTTACCATTCAAAATAGATCTAACGAAGGTGGATTTGTCAGTGAGTGTAATTTACAAGGAATACCCTCAAGAGTGCTTACCTGATAACTTCAAAAACCCATCAGGGCCTAAAGCAAAGAAACTAGAAATTGAAAAGATCGACAACTCGTTATATGATCAGGCGGCTCACATGGTAGCATTTCGTATCACTAGGGAGAGATTAGAAGCATGGATACGAGCTCTGGGAATATTCTATTACAAACATTATGGGAAGTTAGAGGCCTTATCATATCTAGTAGACTGGTATGACGAACCGAATGACTGGGTGGCTGAAAGTAACAAAGCAATTTGTATTGGTTTAGTAAAGGACACACAACTTATGTACCAGGTCACCCTGTTTATTACAACTGGAGTGATACAAGCACAAGGGTTGCATCACGACATTTTTGCAAGAAATGATTTCCCAATCCTTCTATCCCTTGTGAACGCCATTTGTCATTATGAAAAATCTGAGATATCAAACGAAGAAGCAGAGGACCCTGATCATGAAACCTTATTAAAAACTCTTGAACATGAACATATGCCGAAAGATCAGATAGAAGATTTGTCACAACCAGAAAATACCGATACCTGTAGTCCCCAAGTGACTTACAAAGATTTTGATAAATTACAATCTATTTTCGTCGAATCTTTGACCAAGTTAACTGAAACACAAGCAACACTAATGTCAAAAATTGAGAAAAACTTGTCCGACGCCTTACAGAAAGTGACCAGATCCGTAAATAATTTGCAGACAGAGTTAGATACAATTAAATCTCTGAAGTTGAAGGATCAAACAGTAGAAATCGCAAGATTGGAATCTCAGCTAAAATCTGAAAAAGCAAAAAACAACACAACAGATGAGACACTGAGAAGAGAACTCAAGAATTTGAAACATGAAAACGAATACCTGTCAGAAAAGCTTAACACAAAAAATGAAGAAAATGATCAGCTCATGGATGACAATAGATCACTCAGAAAAAAAACTGATGAACAATTCAATGAGATTTTGTCCCTAAAATCACAGCT
Organism: Saccostrea glomerata; assembly: GCA_003671525.1. NCBI lineage: Eukaryota > Metazoa > Mollusca > Bivalvia > Ostreida > Ostreidae > Saccostrea > Saccostrea glomerata. Next base: position 945,298 of record PRKT01000018.1, on the reverse strand, counting down.
ATCCAGCATGTTCATAAGCAGCAGAAACAATACCAAGGATGAGACGGGGAGAAAACTCAAGAATTTGGAGCATGAAAATGAACACCTATCAGAAAAGTTAAGCACGAAAAATGAAGAAAATGATCAGCTCATGGATGATAATAGATCACTCAGAAAAAAAGCTGACGACTACTGCAATGAAATTTTGTCCCTAAAATCGCAGTTCTCTAGAATGTTCACAAGCAGCGAAAAGGACATTGAAATCAGCAGGGCGAAAGATTTGGAAACCAATGCCGAGAGGAATCGAAAACCAATGGCGTTATTGATAGGTACTTCTAATGTGAATGGCATTAAAGAGGATAAACTTACGTCTGATGTAAACGTTACTAAAGTTACAGCATATACTCTGGATGAAACAAAGGATGTTATTATTAATTCTTCTTGCATACCTGATGTAGTAGTCCTCCACCCTTTAACAAACGATGTTAGGAATGTTAGTCCCGAAGAATGCGCTGAGAAACTGAAGGGTGTGGTTGAGGTCATTAAAAAGAAGTGGAAAGATGTCAACACCATCATATCTCTAACCACTCCAAGAGAAGACAACTCCTTGCACAAGGTAAACTGTGAGATTCTGGATGGAATCATAAAGAGGGACTACATGGAGTGTCCTGGAGTTCATATTTCTGACAACGAAAACATGTGGCACGGATATCTACCCACAATTCAGTTACTGAATCCCAAGGACAAATTCCACCTGTCTCCAAAGGGAACATCCATACTAGCGTCCAACATGAAGAGAGCAATTCACACCGTATTAAAGATAAGCACCGTCTCTAAGGGACATGCGAATAAATATCAAAACAGATTCAACTACAACCAGGAAAAGCATTTCCAGTCGAATAACGGGGACCATTACTACAAGGGCAACCCGAGCTGGAATAATGGATACCAGGGCAATAGTTATAACCGCAAATTTAAACAAAGTCCAAACTATTTCCGCTGAACATAGAAAGGGCCATCAACACAATGGTGATAAATACTTGAAATTGTAAATCAAAACTTGTTTTACATCTTAAACTAGAGAATCTTTGAATTTAAATAACTTAGTTAATTTTCTTTGTTTGTATAACTCTTTATTCAGTAGTATACAATTAAGAGTCCAATATGGACAAGTATATGTATAAACACAGCATAAAAATTTGTTACTGGAATGTTGGAGGAATTTTTACACAAGGTGAGAATAAGCTAAATGATGAATTATTTTTGATTTAAAATATGGAAAAGCCAAGGGACTTGATTTGATATCTAATGAAATGTTAAAGCATAGTCAATCTTATTTACTTCCCTGTATACATAAACTTTTTAATAGCTGTTTCACATATGGTTTTTATCCTCAAGCTTGGAGTAATGGGTACATAAGTCCAATTTTTAAGTCTGATGATCCAAACAATCCTTCAAATTATAGGGGTATCACAATTACCAGCACTCTTGGCAAGTTATTCAACAGTGTTTTGAACTTTAGACTAGATAAATTTCTTCAAGAACATAATTCAATTCATCAATCTCAAATGGGTTTTACCAAAAATGCACGAACATCTGATCACCTATTTGTTCTAAAATGTCTAATTGATAAATACTGTAGCACAAAAGAAGGAAGACTCTATGCATGTTTTGTTGACTTTCATAAAGCTTTTGACAGTGTTATACATACAGGATTAAAGCTAAAATTACTTAACATGAATGTTGGATCTAAATTTTATAATATCATTAGTAATATATATAAGAATAGTCAAGCATGTGTGAAAATTGGGAGATTCTTCTCAGATCCATTTCAAATAGCTATAGGCGTCCGTCAAGGGGATAATTTGAGCCCCTCCTTATTTAAAATATTTATCAATGACTTTCCTTCATATTTAGATTCATGTATTGATGAAGTATCGCTTCAGACACAAACTGTTAATTGTTTAATGTATGCAGATGACATTGTTATTTTATCCTCATCAGCTAAAGGTATACAAGCAAGACTCGCTAAACTTGAAAAGTATTGCTCTGATTGGTGTTTAAAGGTAAACATTCAAAAAACAAAAGTCATGATCTTTAATAAGGCTGGTCGTAATATTACACAAAAACTAATGTTTCAAAATAATATGATAGAATGTGTGCCCAGCTACAAATATCTTGGAGTCCACCTAAGTGTATCTGGAAGCTTTCATGTAGCAAGATTAGAGCTTTATAAAAAAGCATTAAAAGCATATTATAAACTAAGAAAGGATTTTATTGATTTGAACCCTGGGATTAAAACCAGTATACATGTATTTGACTCTACCATTAAACCAATTCTTTTGTATAATGCAGAGGTGTGGGGTGCAAGTAATATAAATACTAAAAAATTCCTAAACTGCCAAAATTTAACAGTTGAAGACTGCTTTAAAAATCTACCCTGTGAAAGAATACATCTTAAATTCTGTAAATATATTCTCGGCGTTCATAAGAAAAGCACAAATTTTGCAGTACTGTCTGAATTGGGAAGGTTCCCCCTGCATTATGATATTGCCAGGTTGTTGATTAAAAGTTGGTATAGATTTGAGAATTTGTCCATAGAATTTCCTTTACTTAAAGATGCATATGAATGTAGTAAAAAGCTTTTTGTGAATGGAAAGAACTCATGGTTTGCATTTATACAGAAATTAAGAAAATTACTGAATATTAAAGATGAAGTTATTTGTTATGGGAAATATAAATTTAAGTCATTTTGTCATAAAATTTTATTAGATTATCATGTGAAGAAATGGTATACAAGTTATAAAAGTTACACCGATGGCAAATTATCCACATATGTGAAACTCAAACAAAATTGGGGTTATGAGACTTTCCAATTACCAGGTCACACTAGCTTTCTGAAAATGAACAGTTGTGAAACCTGGGGGAGACTTCGACGTAACGTCAGATTAGATATGACACGTAACGTTATAATAGCAACTAATGTCCACATTGAATACGTGATACTACAAAATGTTGTCCTTTTCTCCATTTTTTCCTAAAAAAAAAGGCTTGGTATCCTCTCGCACCAACTTATCTTCATTTTTCATTCATATTTCAAAATGATTCAATTCTCTTTCCATATGAAGTTCCAATTTCAGTAGCAATGTCAAGACCAGTATGGCAGCTGACAACGTCCATTAAAATAACGCTTTTAACTTGTATATGGGGTTATGCACTTAAAACAGAGCCTCCAAAAAGCGACCATACCTTTTATCAACGTCCATGGAAGTTCAATTTTCTTCAATTTCTTATGCCACTAGAAAACCAGTAACTAAATGTATTTTTCCCCAAGCCTTTGTCTATACGAGAGTGATCCCGGAATTTTCACAAAACGTATGACTTGACCTAAATTTGACGTTGTCTAACAACTTACAGATGAACAATAAATCATCAACTAATATTAACATTTCCAATAAATTTTCCCTATGATTCTCTACAAAATAAAATGCAGTATATTTTCTCATCAACTGCATTACATATATACCACGAATAAGCATGAATATCTCCATTGTTACGTCATAAAACCGCACTTGACGTCAAAAAATATAGTCCACACTGATTTGCTTTAACAATGACAGTTGAATGGCGAAAAATAATGGCAAATCAGAAAAATAATGTAAATATAAGAAATGAATTTAATTTTCGAAGATTCATAAGGTATACAACTACAACGCTTCAGGCCGGCATATTTATCATGAAGCGCTAACGTAGTTCATAACCCCATGAATGTTCTTAAAATTAAATTCATTTCCTAAATAAACTAAATATCCAGTAAAATCAGTAAAACTCTCACACAAAGGTTTATACAAGATAAAGCAATCGTATTAATGACATAATTTTCGTTTTATTTACCACATAGGGCGGTTTAGCTGCAGAACTAGCTTTCCGAAAAAAAATATATTGATAGATCGGTCTGTCAGTGATTTTTTTTTTTCGGAGAGCTACAGTTCTGCAGCTAAGGGCGGTTTAATTCTCATTTCACGTATTCAGAATTAAAATGAAAATTTGCCCCCCCCCCGCATTTCCAAACAACCGTTTCTATGGCAACTCCCATAGAGTTACTATCAAATATATATACCCTGTTTTTTAATTTTAAATATTCATAAAGTGTCTATATTTACATTTGCAAATGTTTTCCTTTATATAACACTACTGAAATCAACGCGTATCTATAACTGTATAAATACAGGTACGGGTCCAAGAGGTCATAGATGTGCGTACAGATAATCGTTTGACGTAATTTCTCAGTGACGTCATAAAGGATCGACGCGCGTTCAGTGGATAACATACATGCCGTTGGGTTTGAAAAATAATGCATTTCACACGTTAAAAGTCACAATCAGTTAAATATAAAGTATGAATAAGTCACAAATGTAAATATAAGTAATAAGGTATCATTTTAAAACATCTATCGGGCTATAAATTGGTACGAGATTAAATTCATCATAAATTTAATCTCGTGACCAACCCGTATTTATATCCCGATAGATGTTTAAAAATGATATCTTATTTCTTAATTGTAATTTTCAACCAATTCCACTTAAAAATAAATAAAATATGAAAAAATTCCATGAACTTTTGGCACAACCATACTATGTATCAGAAGGATTTCTAGTGCCTGCAGAGCATTGGTGTAACCTTTGTAACGAAGGACACAATTTAAAGCTCCACTGAAGGAGCAACTATACTCAATCAAATATGATTGAAATTTTAATTAACTTGCTTTATATTTAGGCATGCCATAAAGTGTTTTTATTTCAAATCTCATGTCAACATCTTGTTAACTGTGTGTCTGTCTGTATCAAATTCCTGTCACAGTTTTTCAGCAACTACTCAAAATAAAATTAACACACTCTTTCTTTAGGCTTGTCAAGTTGTGGGTCTCATTTTGTATTTGATGTCAACATGAGAGGGTATATCCACATGTGAGTTGGGGTATTATATATGAAGGATTTAGCATACATTCACAAATTTGTTAACTCCAGCAACTCACAAGGTTCAAGGCTCAAGAGCCACAGTACCTTCCTGAGTCACATTTCGCTTTGTAACTAATAAATGAAATAAATGAAAGCCCTCTTACTTGATATATAAATGCGCCATGTTTATAAATCATAACGTTTTCTGTTCAATTGATATTGTTGACGGGGACTACATGATTCTTTCATAATTGATCCCCATTCAGAGCCATTATGCTCATGAAAGCAAAATGAGATATTTATTCAGGTTAATGATATTTTCAGATAAAGATTCCTTTTCAAAATACAACAAAATTACTGAAAAAAATGCTATTCGGATCGGGCTCGAGATACGGAAAATGCTTACTTTCAAAACAGAAAGCGATGAGTGATGACAGCGATGAAAATTTTGAAGTATGTAAAGTATTTTCGCTTTTTGTTATAAAACATTATATAATGTGCATGCATAGCTATACAGGGATCAAAATACATTGCTTTCAGTTTTCTTTTTTCTTAAGGTGTTAACGCGTCTATTATTCTAAAATAAACGACCAAAACGGGACGGAGTAAACATAAAACAAATGATAAAATGTTGTAGCCAGTGTATAAGGCATAAAAATAAAATACACAGAGATATTATATTTAGGTAATTAATTGTTCGAATGTGGGTAAAATTGTAGAAATATAGAATAGAATAGAATAGAATATATTGAATGCGGTATATTGTATGGATACTAACCACGGATAAAAAAAAATTGAGACCACCATATGAAAATCGACTTCCTTCCGCGTATTTATCACTTTATTCTCAATAACAAATAGCAGCCTGTACATCAATACAAATTCCATTTCGATTTATAATTTTTGCATTCTAAACGTCTTCTTAACTGGAAGTATACAGATATTGACAATTTGGGCCATTATTTCCAACTGGGTGACAAAGTGGTTTTTGATTGAAATTTTATTAAAAGAAATTTGTTTTAAACCCTTTGTATTGCAGATATCTGGGGATACAGGAAATACCAGTAATTTTCCCAATGTAGATTTCACTGCCTGGTCACCAGAAGCAGGGTCTGGTCTGGACTTTCTGTGTCTTGTCCCTTTCTCAGCGATTTACAAGCCCATCTACAGACAGACAGACACACCAGGGAAGGTCAAAGTCAGTGTAACACATAGGCAGCAGAGACAGAAAAAATTCAAATGTAGCAGCACTGTAGGAAACTATATTGCAGGTATCTCCAAGTAAAAACATTGAGTAATTTTAGGATGTATACATGTACATTGTTAAATTATAAAAATCAAAATGGCTTGTGAGAGAACGGGACATTTGGTAATTTGGTTTACCAGGTAAAAAAGTATGCTTTAAACAAAAAAATTGCAGGAAAATTTGATGGTTAACTGTTTACCAAAAGATGAATTTAATTTTGTTCTTTTAAGATGAAAGAATGTTACAGAATGCTGCAAATGAGAATGACCTTAATGCAGGTAATATTGAAGCATTTAAAATTATTATTATTCAAAAAAGTACAAAAAGAAATTGAATTTTTTTTTTTTACAATCTATGACTTTTTTGTCCCCAGTGGTTGAATTGCTTGAAGATGGAGTAGATCCATGTTGTTCAGACAACAAACAAAGAACTCCTCTCCATTTTGCCTCATCTCAGGGATATGAAAAAGTTGGTAAGTCAAACTGGAAGGCTGCATTGGAACAGGAAATGAAACTCACAAAAATTCAAGCTGGAATATATAGAGTTGTCTTTCTTGATATTGCTTTCCTAATTTTATAGTTATTTTTACTTGTTAGAAATTGTGAAATCTTGAGATAGAAGTATAGTAAATATTTCTTTGCTTTTATTTGTGGCAAATGTCCATGTTTATTTTATGAATATTGTGATATTTATTTATATTAACATGATATTCACAATTTATTTAGTTAAAGCTTTGCTGGACAAAGGTGCAGATCCAAATCAGAAAGACATTCTTGGAAATACACCTCTTCACCTAGGTAGGAGATTAATTGTTATATACAAAGAGAGAGAGAGATAGAGCATAAGAAAGATATATGATTATAATATTTTTTGTAAAAGTAAACACAATGGCTTCACAAAAAATTGAATTCTACTTTTGACAAATTGCAAACAAAATAAATTATCTCATAAATTTGGCTTGATGTAATCAAATAGTATCGATTCTGAACCATGTTGCATATCAGTTTACATGTATATGTCTTTTCCCAAAATACAATGTGATGAAATGTTCTTGATTTTATATCAAGCCTTTTCTGTTATTTTCAGCTGCCTGTACAGGTCAAGTCCCAGTGGTTACTCTGTTGCTGAAAGCAGGTAAGAAATGGTGGTTATCTGACCTCAATCAGGGCTTTATACATATATATGATCATTATCCCCCCTCCCCCCCAAAAAAACAAGAACATTTTCAATATTTTTCAATGCTCTTTCTATGTTCTTGTGACACGATAGCGGTGTTTTTCTTTGAAGTTTATAGTTCTGTATTAGCAATACAGAACGGGACTGTGGTGGGCGGAGCTACTTTTCATTCTGTATTAGCCCTGTATACAGTATTTATTTGCCAACTATTCTGTATCTAAAATACAGCACGGTCTAAAAATAAATCTGATTCAATTTAGCAAAAGCACGTACAAATAGTAAATGCTGATGTTTTCATATAATAAATTTTGGAGAAATACCCGGTATTTTCCTGGGAATGTAAATTGTCAATTTCTCAATCACTTTTTAAAAACTTATTCCACACAGAATCTACACGTAATTTTGATCCAAAGGAAAATTCGCAATAATGAAAAACAACCTCTGTACGTAATTTCGATACTAAAGAAACGGAAAATTCACAATAACGGAAAACATCCACTCTCCTCGTGCAAAATCATTCAAGTCCATTTTTTTCCGCGTTTTTATCTTTTAAAATCCTTCTCGCTGACGACAGCCACATGTACGTCTCTATCACTTCGTTTTTAATGACGCAATTCAATTTGAAAATAAAAATCCGTGACATCAAAGTCCATCTAAGAATTTTATGTAAATCCTGTTTATGTAAATCTAGTTAAACCGGGATTTTAAGACCCCTGAAATAAATTATGATAAATCTCCATCTACAATAGATCACAACAATGACGGTTAAATCCTCCAATTTATCCATTAAGACTGACCATCACTCGATTACGTCTACCCCGTTAAATTGTCAAAACTAATCTGACCGAATTTGACATTTTTCGTGGAAATATATATACTGCGGGTGCGTACTTCCCTTCTGGGCCTCATCTACTGAACTCTGGCGGAAGTGTTGATGCTGCAAAGTTATAAAGTGGGCGGAGCTATTTTTGATTGATCGTGTCACAAATCATTTAGAGAACTCGACAGGTTCTGTATCGTAGATACAAATTTGGGGGTAGAACTCGTGCTGTGCACTCGTCTCCACCCCCAAATTTGTATCTACAATACAGAACCCGTATCGTTCTCTAAATAATACAAAGAACATTGATAGGGGCATAAATGTAGCAAATGGCAAGTGAATGTTTGCATGCATCTGTGATTTTGTTGATATATACTGTTTTATCATCTGGCTCCACAGTCATAAGACTTAGATGAGCTGACTTTTGATCCCAGTCACACTTTTAAGTAGAAAAGTGATACTGAGATCAAAGTAAGTTCCTCCAAGTTTTATGGCCCCCGATCCTGGTTTACAGGTATAATTCTCTGTTTATATGTGTTTATCTTCTTTACAGGAACAAATTTGAAATCTGTCGATAGACATGGCAGGACTCCATTAAGTGTAGCAAAATCACGACTTCGATTCCTAAGTGAAGAAAGAGAGTATTCCTCAAAGAGGGTTAAGGACGAAACTCTTGAGGTACTTTTTTATATTTGGTGATTTAGATTAGTCTTCATGTTGCAGTGGTTTACAGTATTCAGGTATCATTTATTTCTGAAGTCTAGCAGGCAATAAAATTCTCAGCAATTAATGAAAAAGCCAAAAACTTCAGAAACTAATTTTCCTTTTATCTTACTCTTGACAAGAGACAAAATTTTCCATCAAATGAATAGGAAATGCAGTAGGTTTAACTTTAATATCTGTCATATGATATAGAGACTTTTATAGAATACTTTTATGTCCATTTGTAAAGTCTTTCACCCCTGGTATTATTTTCCAGATTGGAGAAATGATGAGGGCGTATTTAAACATTTCTGGACTGCACCAGGAGGCAGAACAGATAGATCAGCTGTGTCACCAGTTACAGGCCGTGTCGACACGAGAGGAGGTGGACCACCTTAATTCTCTCTTCACGGACTTCGCAAGTCTCAATATCGAAAAATCTCAGAACAGGACATAGCTGTGTCTCCAGCATTTCATATGAACATTATAGCATTACATCGACCACAGTATTTGTCATCTGAATGTTAAAGCATTTCATTGAGTACAACATTTTTTTATATGGAAATTGCTGCCTATTTGTTTGAATGTGATGTATGTATGTACATTTTCGTTGGTTTAATATATTTGTATAATATGTTATCATGAATGAATGAATGGTGTACAAAATTTTCATTGGAAGAACATCACAGATGTTTATCAATAAATCATGATTCAAATTTTTCAATTTTCTACAGAAGTATGATTCAAAGCAGCTCTATTAAAAAATGTATATTTGTTTTACTAAATTAAAAAGTGATGTGTAAGAAAAGAGAAAGAAACATGTAGATATAATGCTGCTTGCATTGTACTTTTTCATATATTTGTATATTAAATGTATAAACAAATTATTAATTCAAAACAAATGTATGCGTAAGATTTTTTAAATGTAGCTTATTTCTCACAGTAAAACGGAGAGAGTTCAGGCAAATATGGAATATACTGTAGAAGCACAAATTTTCGTATGGATAAAATTTCGTTGATTTGTCATCAGAAATAGTTTCGTTAGCATTTAATTTCGTTGTTTTGAAGGTAACCCTATTCAATATATAGTCATATGAAATTTGGTGTGGGATTTAATTTCGTTGATAATTGTTAACAACGAAATTTAATCCCCCACGAATATTTGTGCTTTTACAGTATTAAAGATGTAATTTTGAATAAGTATGACTAAATTGTTAGCCTAATACAGAAACATTCCTCCTCAAGGAATAATCAGGAACCTGAAGCTATCGTTGGAGATATTAAATAATATTGCCAAGAACATTTAAAGAATGAATTTAGTAGCTAACCAAGTAACACTGTTTAACATAAATTCTGTCATGGCAGTGAAAGCTTTTTAAATCATGAAGAATTCTTTGTTCCAACCAAGTTTATATAAGTATAATTAAATTGGTTCACTTTTTAGGTCACATGAGCTGAAAGCTCAGAAGCTCAAGTGAGCTTTTTAATCACCTATCATCTGTCCAACTGTCTGCGCATCTGTAAACTATTCACATTTTCAACTTCTCAAGAACCACTTGGTCAATTTTAACCAAACTTGGTACAAAGCATCCTTGGGGAAAGGTGTAAAAATGAAGAGCTAAGCCCCCTTACAAGTGGAGATAATCAAGAAAATGTTAAAAATAGGATGGGGTAATTAAAAATAAATTCCCTATATATTTCAATGAAAAACTTGGATTTCCTTTTGTGGCCCCACTCTACCCCTGGGGGTCATGATATGAGCAATTAAGAATCTGCACTACCCCAGGATGCTTTCACATAAGGTTCTGCTTTTCTGGCCCTGTTGATTTTGAGAAGATTATTAAAGATTTTTTCCTAAATATTTCAAAGTAAAACTTGGTTTTTTTTATTGTGGCACCATTCTACCCCTGGGGTGATTATTTGAACAATTTAGAATCTTTACTACTCCAGGATGCTTCTACATAATATGTTTCCCCCTTTCTGGCCCAGTGGATTTTGAGAAGATTATTAAAGATTTTTCCAAAATAGATCAGTGTAAAACTTGGATCCCAGATGGTGACCTTGCCCTCCCTAGGGGGTTATGATTTGACCAGTTTAGAATTTGATCTATCACAAGTTTCAGATTTTCTGACCAAGTGGTTTTTGAAAAGATTATTTTCTCCCCTTGTAAGAGGGACTGACACTTCATTTTAACATCCCCCTTTTTATACCCAAGAAGTCATTGTACTAAGTTTGGTTAAAATTGGCCAGTTTCAGTTGTTTTTGAGAAGTTGAAAATGTGAAAAAGTTTACAAACGGACGGACAACAGGTGATCAGAAAAGCTCACTTGAGCTCTCAGAACAGGTGAGCTAAAATATTTTTGTTTGAAATATTTTGCGTTTTATGTTAGTTAATTCATTGATCCTAGTAGGCTTTCGTACATCATATTTAGATAAACGTTAAAGACTTTTTGCGAACATTATCCACTTGAAAATAAAAATAGTTATGAAAGTGAACGTCATAATGGACTGCCTCATTCCGCTTACGTCATTAGCATTGTGACATCACGTTTCGTAGTAGACTGTCGTTGTGTTGTGGTTACGACTCATTCCAACGGCTTTAGTCGAAGGCATTGGACGCATTTTCTTAGTCTCCCGATTTTTGCAAACTTTACTGCATTTAGCAAAGGGATGGCGACGATGAAGCGCGGCAACAAAGATAAGAGGGTAAAGCCTCATATTGTGTGTTTCATTAAGTAAAAAAATGTTTGGTATATTGATTGATTTATATTTTTTGTTTATTACTTGGAGAATTAACCGGGAGAGGGGGAGGGGGGTTTCGGAGTGTTCTTTACTGAGATTTCGTTACTCTCCTTCAATACACTCGCTCATGTTCCTGGTATCACTGTCAAAGAAAATATATCTTACTGTAATTCTTATTATCAGGGGGTGGGGGTTGTCGAGGAAAACATGAGATCATGCAGCGATCGAACGTTTTGGTGAACATAAGGGGCCTATAGGTGCATAGATCCAGTTTCTCTATATCTATTCAGAACATATGATGTGGATTTTCTTAAAATAAAATCTTATAATTTATTTTATAAAAGGTTACTATAGACAGTTCTTTCGGTAAAAATCTGTTTTCAGATCAAAGAATATATAGAATACACAGGAAATGGAATATTTTCCTAGCTCTACATTAGTTCATGTCGCCATTGGCAACGTTAGCCTTTCCAGCTTCCGGGAAGGGGGGGGGGGGCAACGGAAAATGAGCAAGTTAGCACAAGAAGGGGATTAACTAATTTTGCGTTATTGGGGTTGTAGTCCATAGGAACTTTGAATTTTAATCTTTCTCTCAATATGATAAAAATATCCACATTCTATATGTGTATTATGTATACATTTTTAATAGTATAGGGGCATATTCAATGGAGAGAACTGTTTTTAAGTTTTCGGAGGAGGGGGAGGGTGGATTATAATAATTAAGATGACGGTGCATATTTAACAACAGCGCATCAACCCGTTAGGCCATTCCAAGTTTTCAAGGCGCAAGCGGACGCTAAAAATACAACAACAAAAAACAAACTTGGAATGGTCTTAATATTTGAAAAAAAATATTAATATTTCGTGAAAGTATTTAACCACTTCTGTGCCACAGGGCCGATTTTTGGCCGATCACACAGTTGCGTAGAGTGCCACGGGGCCGATTTTGGGCCGATTTTATTGAAATGAATTGTGACTTTGTATTTCTTTTACTTCTATTCAACGTTATTAATTATTGAACTTTTGCATCTTTTTATTGCATAACATTAAAGTTTTTATGGCTTATTTGTAGAATATCATGAACATTTAAGGCATATATATGGATAAACAGTGCGAATTTCATACCTGCGATGACGCCATGAATTTTTGAAATAAATGAGTTGTTACTTATAATACCGGTATTATTACTATTGAATATGCTCAATGAACACGATTTCATTTCAAAGGTATATTTTCATACTATTATGAATTTAGTATATTGAGGTGCTACTCGTCCATTTAGCAGCAACGGGTAGAATCAACGTCATTTACGTAAATGACGTCATAATAACAAGTACGTGCAAGTCAAACCTTGAGAAAACGTTCTGAGTTTATAGATTACCAGTAACTCTTGAGGCATTTAGATTGATTGACTGATTGTTTAATTCCGTGATTTAATATTGTCAAGTTTATTTATTTTATTTTGTTGCGTATGAACAAATTAAAATTTATTTCCTGTTTCGTTTTGTTTCCTGCGTTCGATGTATTTTTCGTTAGTTTTCTACATGCAGATTTTACATGCTGCTACTCAACTAAAAGCACCTACAGGGCCGTAACTACCATTGAGGCAACGGAGGCAATTGCCTCCGCTAGATTTTCATTTTTTTTTTTTTGAAATAAGATTATTTCTGACTAAAGTCAGTTTCGTATTTATCATTGTTTATATTTACATTCAGAAGTTAAAATTCAATTGAAGCATCAGATGAGTATTGTGAGTTAACGTTAGTTGGTTGGTTATTGATTGTTTTACGTCCCGCTCAAGAATTTTTCACTTATATGCCATAATGGAGACGTCTCCATTGCCGGTAAAGGCCTGCAGAATTTAGACCTATGCTCGGCGCTCAGGGCCTTTGAGCAGGAAGGGATCTTTATTGTGACACACCTGCTGTGACACAGGACCTCGGTTTTTTCCGTCTCATCCTAGGGGCTGTCCCATTCAGTTGCTTCTTACAACACGCCATATAAGTGAAATATTCTAGTGCGGGACGTAAAATTATAAACAATCTTACAACACGCAAGGGACGATGAGGACCTACTCTAAGTAACTCAGATCATTACGGGTCCCCATTCAGTCGCCTTTTACGACACACACTCCCCATTCAGTCGCCCCTTACGACACACAGTCTTCATTCAGTCGCCTTTTATGACACACAGTCTTCATTCAGTCGCCCCTTACGACACACAGTCCCCAATAGTACATAAATAAGTAATATAATAAAGTGGTAAGCATTCTCAAAATCAAGGAAATGGTCCAAAATTGAGCCATTTGAAGCAATTTTCTTGAGGGGGGCTTTGCCCCCCGCACCCCCCGATCTTAAGGGGGCCTCAATCGGCGGCCCCCAAACCCCCGCCTCCTCTATCTTTTACCCCTAGTTACGGCCCTGACCTAATAATTAAACATATCGGATAGATATTGAAAAGATAACCAAAGCTGATAAGTTCAAATGTTTGATTTGCTTTAATTGTATTCCGAAATTTTAATTTTAATCAATATTTATTTTTTATTTGTTCCGTAATGACTTTATTAATTACATACCGGTATAACTTTTAATATTTCATAAAATTTTTTTTTAACAAGACGCATGAATTCAATGTATCACAGTGAAAGGGGTAATCATGATCAGTTTGATATGACCATTTTTCTTCCAGAATTGTAATGGAAAATAAGGACGCAATTTTATTCAAAAGTCTAATGAGAAAATATACATGTACGGCAAATGAATGAAATTCTTTGTGTGACAATCTATTTTCGAAAAAGATTTTTTTTAATTTGATTTTGTTAAAAGGCTATTGCTCTTTCTATTTTCATCGTGTAGGATATATCTTAAATATATTCCTTACACTACTACACTAGTGTTTCTTTGAACAGGAGTACAGGTTATTTAGATTTTTGCTAGGGAAGTAAAAATTGCGTCTCCCTCTGATGATGACTACACAAAATCAAGTTTAAATGTACAAAAATACAAAGTGTTGTCATATATTTTCCTGATTTGTCCCTTTGAAGTTATGCTAATCATGCATCAGGTAAAAGATGTCTTGGGAACTAGGTAAATATAAAACAATTATTGACAATCTATTTAAAACTGCAGTAGAAACTTGCCTAAAGCACAAAATGGGGTTGATGGGGGGAGGGGGAAGAGAAATGAAAAACAAGAAGTGAAAACAATATATTAAAGGTGATTATTTTTCATAATTCTCACTATTGTTTTCCGCTTCAAGAAGAAAGTAAAAACGGCAAGGGGACAGCCGTCTTTGA
>PRKT01000018.1:889184-911956 GCA_003671525.1 Saccostrea glomerata | reverse complement strand
AACCCCCCCCCCCCCCCCCCAAAAGGCCATAGAAAAATAAAAAAGAGAATTAAATATGAATAAAAATCTTATACAAAATAATCAGTCAAATCAAATACAATCTGAACATTAAGTTATAATATATTTTGCAACAATTTTACTGGAATATGTTATAGGGCGTTACAGCACAGTGCAATGAGTGCACACAATTCACTATTGCTGAACAAAAAGGAACCCTTTCTACATAGATACATTAAGTTCAAAAGTATGTCGAATTACATGTATAACGAACGACCTCAAATAAAGAGAAAAAATTTAAAAAATATTTTTTTGGCGAAGTTTGATAGTAGAGCAGGTTTGGAAGCAATTTAACCAAATCTCTCCCCCCCCCCCCCCCCCCCCCCNNCCCCCCCCCCCCCCCCCAATAATCATGACAAAATTTTTGTTACCGATTCAATGACTGTTTTAAATGTATAGACATTTTGGTAAACATAATAATATTTCTACTTGGGAAATTTGGTTATTTGTGAAAAATAATGGGAACGCCCACGGTAACGGAGTGTCTGATTTAGCTTACGTCATTCGTATTGTGACATCACGTTTCGTAGTAGACTGTCGTTGTGTTGTGGTTACGATTCATTCCAACGGCTTTAGTCGAAGACATCGGACGCATTTTTTTAGTCTCCCAATTTTTTGCAAATTTTACTGCATTTAGCAGAGAAATGGCAACGATGAAGAGCGGCAACGAAGATAAGAGGGTAAAGCCTCATATTGTGTGTTTCATTTAGTAAAAAAAAAAATAATGTGGTATTGAATTATTTTATTTTACTTGGAGAATTAGCAGGGGTAACGGAGGGTTCTATGCTGAGTTGTTGTTGCCCACCTTTTAATAGTTTAATACATCCAAACTTTTTCCTGGTATCACTGCGAAAGAAAACATACTGGTATCTACATAACATGTTACTTTTATTTTCTTATTTTTCTATTTTATAAGATCAGTGATCGAACGTTTTATTGAACATAAATATAGGTGCAAAGATCCAGTTTCTCCATATCTATTCCGAACATATGATGTAGATTTCCTTTGATCAAAATATAATAATTTATATATAAAAGGTTTATATAGACGTTTCATTCGTTAAAAAAGTTGTTTTCAAATCATAGAATGTAATAAGAATATGCAGGGAATGAAATATTTTCCTAGCTCTACATTATTTCATATCGCCATTGGTAACGTACGTTTGCCTTTGCTGCTTCCGGGAGGGGAGGGGGGTAGGAGTTACCAAAAATTAACAAGTTAATAAAGGAGAAGGGAATTAATAAAGAAATTTTAAGGTATAGAGGGTCATAGGAACTTGGCATTTAAAATCTTTTTTTCAATAATGAATTTATTTATTATATAATTTTTTTATGATATGGGAATAATTTAATCATTGAAGAGAAAGGTTTAAAACGTGTTGCGGGTGGGCGTATTCTACTACTTGAGAAAAATGATGCACATGTAAGAGAAATGTATTTAACCCACTGTAAATTGGCAATAAGCGGGGGTGGCAAAATAACGGGTGTATTAGAACAGGGTGAAGTTTAGGAGAATTGCTGGTAATAAGCGGGCATGGCAATATAACGGAAGGCATTATACCCAGGTAGCACTGTCACATAAGATTTTGGAAGTACATGTATTTGTATTGTACAATGTATATGATATATTTTAATGGATATTTTATTTGTATTGGAGTGAGGGGTTTGGGATACATTATACTCGTATAACAACTACCAGTCTTCTAGTTGCATGGTAATAAGTATCATCAAGTATACACATTTTATACTTCAGACCGTGGATGGTGCAGACGGGAACTCACAGGGAACCAGAAAGCCCCCGCTCTGCGCCCCTGATGAGGTACTGTTAATCACTTTTTTTCGCGAGTTCATTATTTAAGATGGACAATGTGCTTGCGAAAATATTCTCGCGTATATTAGTGTTCCTAAAGATTATGTGAGCAGCATTCGTGAAAATTCTGTCTCACATGTAAAAAGTAAAAGATCTCGCGAAAATAAGGTGTCGCAAAAGTATTGTACAGAATGCTCTAATCCCTGTGACGCGGGCGTCAGTCCAATTATCTAGCCCAGCAGAATCTCCGCAGAACATTTACTGTTTCCTGTTGTAGAAATTTACATTCAGAATAATCTTAATTTCGTTTTTATGAATATAAGTTGAGAAATGTGCAGAATTATCATTAATATATTTGTTATTATTTATTGACTGGAATTCAGACATATGTTACAGTAATGTTCTCTTTATTTTGTAGGCTGTACCCGTAAAGAGAAAGCGGTACTGGCGGTACAACCGTGTCTGGACAAAGGACCAGAAGTGGACACGAGAGGTGAACATCATATTTATATCTATCTGGAGATTTTCATCATTTAAAATAACTAAGATAATAATTACGAAACTAAAACTATTTGATGATCAAAGCTTGTTCAGAATAACTTGATAAACACATCATGAGAGAGATATATAATTAGGTGATATGAAAAAATAAAACCAATCTTTGCTGCCTTTCAGGGACTCGCCACCAGCGTACAACAGAGGTTGCCACCCCCCTCCACAAAGGACCAACCCAAACAGGTATGTTGAATAATAATAATTTTAAAGTAATTAGAGTTAAAGCAGCATATTAACAACATAAACCGGTATTATATAGTATTTGCGGCAACTTATATTATCAATAGTGTTAAATAGTGATATTTTTTTTAATACAAGTTTGTTATTTTTCCTTAAAATTTCAGACAAGTGATGAATCAGGCAAGGCCTCGCCAGAGACCAGGAGCTCACCATCCTTGGAAACTGACGAGGTGCGGCATTACTATTATTTATGAGTCATTTTCAAAATTTGTCCAAATTCCAACACCAGTATTTTGCAAAAATAAATGTGGCAGTCTAAACTTTTTAAAGTTTTATTTTAGCATTCAAACATCATAGATGCATAAACAATGTTAAAGCACAAAGAATTCTATTAACATATACTAAAAAAAACATTATATGTACATGGACCCAACAATAAATGTCTATGGTGTTACTTAGTTAAAAGTCATAGTAAAATCATAATTTTAAAAAAAATTCAGGTTTTTAGAATAACAATCTCAACATAGTGATAAAATTATTCTATTGAATCAAACTGAAGTTTCATAACAGAAAATTATCAGATAAAGTATAGCTGGAAGTTGTAAGTGTTGTAACTTTTGTATATATCTTACACGTTTACTTAAGGCATACATCATTTACCTCAGCACAAAATACTTGCTTTGCAAATAAACTTAGTATTAGAAAACGACAGTATTGTGTTGCAAGTTTCGATAAAATTGTATAAAGATTTAGAACATAAATATAGGAAAAATGTGTTGGTAACACCAAGGATATTTGCATAACACAAAGGACATAAAGGTTACACTAAGGATATTTTGTGTAATACTTAGAAAGAAATAATAAAGTTGTTCTCCTTCCTTCCGAAAAGGATAGTAATGAAATTACCCTAGAGGTGAATATAAGAGTATATGGTTTTAACATAAAAAATTGGCGGGGGATTTCTTTCATTATACATTTTGAGTCTGACTAGTAACACCAAGGATAAAACAGTAACGACATAGACATAACTATCCAATCATAAGATATATGACAGTAGAAAAATGAAATCAAATTGTTATGCCCGAATAATAAATAATTACTATCACATGACTTTGAATCATTGATCAGTACTTGTTAGTGTATTTACATATCCAAGCAGAAGCTGTAACACCAATGACAAAAAATAACACAAAGGACACCTTTAAAAGATTCAAAGGTTTACATAGATGAGTCTTAGATCAGCTAGAACTAATTTTTAATGAAGAAATAATTGTGAAACTAGAACATGTACATGTATTTGTAAATGACCAGATTTCAAATATATAGAATGCATTAATCTTTTTATGGATTTTACATTTTCATTTCATTTATCTACAGCTAGCCTCTTTCCACAATGAGCTCTCTACATAATACACATCTACAAGATATGATGGTGACAATATTATTAAAACATTAGCAATGCTATACCAGCTTTTATCTTTTACAGTTTTTGGCCTGTTAAAAAGGAACATGGTTTTAGGTTCTGTCTAATCCCGTGCATACATTTAAGTTCATTTTTTCTGTATCTTTATCCAGTCTCTCTTCCAAAGGATCTGATTTCTCTTCATCTGTAGTCTGATGTTCATTATTGACTCCAATTCTTTCTCTTCCAGGGTGTCAGTCTTTTCAGTTTCTTTAGTCGGATTTCCTATCAGGAACTCTTGACTTTTTTTAATCTGTACTCTTTTTCATTTTTTTCATTGATATTTTTCTGCCCTTTTTGCTCTTGTATCCACTGATCGTTTGCCAAACTTTCATTGACAGTTCTTCAGGGTAACAATCCAACAAAGTGGCTTGAAATGTAGTGGTCTGCCACCATATCTGGCCTTGTTGTTGTCCAATGCTGCCTCGACTATATAATCTTCTCCACCACTTTCCAAAAGCTTATGTACATCCAAGGTTAAAAACTTCTTTCAGCACCAACTTTTACAGGATGTAGAACAGTCATGAGGGATTTCAGTTGGACAAATCTGAAGAACATCCTCAACTAAATGCAAAACTGTATTCTAGGGTAATGACTGGTACATTGTCTCCTTAAAAAAATCTTTTGAAATCCTTTTAGAACAGTTATGAACAATTTGTGACTTTTTCATCTAAGGGTTTACATGATTAAAGGACTTTAAATGCATTTGCAAAGAAATGTTCCGTATCTGATATAACTTTAAAGGTATTTTCAATTCAATGATATAAATCTATCTTTTACGTCTTGGATTCTATTGGCTTCATTGCAACTTTTTAATGTGTCTTGTTTACATCATCTTCATCAAGAGAACATAACTAGAATCCTCAGACTAAAGAAAACAAATCATATTCTGCCTTATTTCACATTCCCTTGTGTTACCTAAAACTTCCTTTGTGTTACCATTTTTAACCATCATATATTTTTAGCACTTCATTATTTATTGTTACTTGAATTGCAATATCCCACCACATTTGTTTTCTGCAATACAATGAACACAATTACCACTCCATATGCAATACGCTTGTTTCATTTTTCTATCTTTAATCCTTGCTGTGTCCCTTGAGTAACTGAATTTGTCTATGGTGTTACCATAGGTTACTTTAAAGAGCATAAAAGGGGATATGATTGCATTACATAATGAATTTTGATATTTCAATTTATTCAAAAGAAATAAAAGTTGTATATTTTCCTACAGAAACAAAAGAACATGCAAGAGTATATTAATAACATAAATATTTAATCGTTTTTACATCCATTGTGTTACCAAACATTGTCCTTTGTGTTACTCAAATTATTTATTGAATTAATTTATAGCTCATGGAAACATAATATGAAAAATAAATGCCAATTTGATAAAAATATTTCTGTTATTTTATATTGTAATAAACTTTACACAAATGTTGTATTAAAATTGGGAATTTAAAGGGTTTTTTTTTCAATTGGTCCGCGGAGTTACCCAATTCTGTCCTTTGCATAACCAAGACTGCAAAATCATATGATTTTCAAATGGTAAAAACATTTAGTAAATAATTTGGCATTTTAAAACAAAATTAGTTACTGGATAGTTTTAAATAAGGGAGGAAAATAAAACATATGACTCCAACTTTCATTCTTTTTAATTATTTTCTATGTAAATTGTCCATGGAGTAACTAGATACATCCTTAGAGTAACTTTTCTTGCAGTAACAAAATGGACAGTAACACCAGGGAATTATTATATAAATAATTGGAAGTATAAAAGCAATAACTGACTTATGAACATAAAGCACAGCTCCTAGATGATAGGTATTTTGTTATAAACTTGCTCAATGCATCAAAGAAATGGCAAATTAATTTATCATCACAATATCGAAGTAACTCCTAGGACTCAAAAATAAATTACTATTGCAATCAAACTTGCCTTCAACCACATATTGTGCCTATGGTATAAAAGATCTGTGTAAAGTGTCTCATGATATTTTGGCGGGAACAAGACCAAAAGAAGGAGGCTGATAGTGAAGAGTTTCTTTAGGAAAGATAACTGTTACAGATAACTTTTATGTCCTGGTAACTCCAAGGACACGGCCAAAATAACACACACTTAACTTAAAAAAAATCATATTCTTACTCTTTTTCAATCACATTTTAGCATGCATTTAGACAGTATTAAACATGTACAACACAATAAAGGTCATTTTACACTGCTTAATTATATTTACTACATCAATAATCAGAGTTGAAGTCAAACATCCGGCCAAATCACAAGCAATTCTCTTTAATTTTACTCAGGTTGAAGGACTTTTTTCAGTATTCAAGTCAATTTTTAATCGCACTTAATTTTTTTCTACACTTGTAGATTGTTGCTAAATTCATCGGGTAAAAAAAATTTGATTTTTATTGCAAAATTTTCAAAAAAAGCTTGTATAACAGGAATTTGGACAGTTTTTGAAAATGACCCATATTGACTTTATGCAATTATTGATAATTACATGTATAATAGTAATGTTGTGTACAGTAAAGATGTCCTACTGATTTCCTCTGTTTTTTAGGTCGTACCCAAACAGAGG
Source organism: Saccostrea glomerata (assembly GCA_003671525.1). Classification (NCBI taxonomy): domain Eukaryota; kingdom Metazoa; phylum Mollusca; class Bivalvia; order Ostreida; family Ostreidae; genus Saccostrea; species Saccostrea glomerata. Next base: position 905,307 of record PRKT01000018.1, on the reverse strand, counting down.
AGGATAACATGGAGGTACAACCGAGTCTGGCGGAGGGACCAGAAATGGACAAGAGAGGTGAATGTTCAGCATTATTTACAAGTATTTGAAAGGGGGCAATTTAAAAAAAGGATAACTGATATTAAAAAAAAATTACAATGTTATGAACTACATGAATATATGAAAACTGAAATAAACATTATATTTTAGGAACAGACCCAACAGCCAAGGTCACCACCCACCACCCCGGTGACCAGTGACGGACCCACCAAGGCACCACCTGTCCCAGAACCCAAGCAGGTAAATTACCATTATTAATCTAAGTGCTCCAGTTTCTCCTTATATTTCTAAACATTTATTTACAATGTAATTTTGGACATCATAAATTGGTGTCATCATACATTATTATGGAGGTTTAATTATATATAGAGATAAAACTTTTTCCCTCAAGGATTATAATATTATGAACTACATGAATGTATCAAACTGAAATATACATTTTATTTTAGGAGCAGACCAAGCAGAAGAAGACACCATCCACCACCCAGGTGACCAGTGACAGACCCACCAAGGTGCCACCTGTCCCAGAACCCAAACAGGTAAATAACCCAATCTAAGTGCCCCAGTTACTTCTTGACTTTTTCTAATAAGGCTATTACTTATTAGTATCCCTTGAAATTGGATGTGTATGATATGTTTATCTTAAGTTTTCTATCGATTTGTTAAAAAAATTTTATATAGATGAGAACTGCTTTGGAATGCTTATTTCAGCTAGAATACTTATAATTATTACTTCAGCAACATTCTTATTTCTTCAGAAATATACTTGATACTGAGTACTGGTACTTAGTACTAGTACTATTTTGGAATTTCTAAGCCATATATTTTCAACCTGCACCTAGACAGTTCCAGTCAAAAATGGATTCAATTGATTCTTATTTTACAGCCTGAGCCACCGAAGTTCCTGAGGACCTACTGGAGGACCAACAGGGTGTGGAGACGTGACATGGTGTGGACCAGAAAGGTAAACAGGGTACAATTGTCCTCTATCATATTGGTTACAGACTTACAGTTTATCAGTCTAGCTATACAGTCCTGTAAAGGTAGCAGTGGACTGTGATGTACCCATAATTCTCTGTAACATGCCACCATTCATGATGTATTGCCGATAGAACTTTCACTGTCATGGAAGGACTTTCCAAGCTGGTTTGAGTCATTTTACTCCAGCTGTTTGAACATTTTCGAAACTTGGGACATGGAAAGCAGACTGTGTGTCTACTTGGAGTAAGATCACAGAGGAGATCCAAGAGGGAATGCTTGTCCAGGTACCACAGTACACAAGATCATGCTCTACTTGTGGACAGGGGGGACAATCATATTAGCGTGGTATCATGGAACCTATGAGGAAGTGAACTGCGGAGTGGTGCCAGGACTTGGTTGAGGCATACCATAAACTGAACTACCCTAGTAATGAGTACTTAGCTATGAAAGCATATTAATACACTTTGTAAAAAAAAAATTTGTCCGGCTTTGATAAGAATAGATACATGATTTAGATTATACATGTACTAAGTTACAGACTTCTTTTGATTGGTTTTTGTTTTTGACATTTCTTTAAAAATGTTAAATGTCACAGTCACTAGAATTCAATTTCTTTGAAAATTTCTCTCTCCTACAGTTTTGTCTGATTTCAATAGACTTTGTACACAAGTAGATACATCTTTTTATATCTTTTTTGATTTTGACAAATTGTGCCGTCATGGATATAAAAATAGAAAAAAAGCTAAATTCTTTTTTTTTTCTCAAAAAGTAATTTTTCTTACAGTTTCAAACCAATTCTAATTTAGATGGTGCAAGAGTAGACCATGTTAAAATACATAATACATGTACTGTATATTGTTTTTTAATCTGACAAATGCTACTAATTTAACAAATATTTAATTAACGAGGCTGGGGGGTGGCAGCCATTTCCAGACTATTTCGATCTCCTTTAAAAGAAGAGCTCCATATAAAGATATAAGAAATGATCAAAATTTAAAACTAAAATTTATGATTTTTTTCTTTATCAAATGAATGTTGACAGCTTAAGATACCATATCTAAAAAAATAAGTAAAATCTGGTGGTTACTTTGTGGTTAAATTGTTGACCCCCCAGCCTCCTTAAACACAGGTAATTCATTCTTCAGTTTTAATTCATTTTCAATCAGTCTTGATACACAAGTAGACTATGTATACTTAATACTGAGAAAGAAAATAATACATAGCTTTTTTTTATTTCAACAATCGATGTTGCCATGTGATGCATATACTGCATACAGTAAAACTCGTTTAGTACAAACACGGATAATGCGAATTCATGGATAAAGCGAAGTTATCTTTGATCCCCAGCTATGTAAATTTAACGAATTCCTTATACGGATATAATGAATTTCGGATATAGCGAATTAATTTCAGAAGTCCCTGCAACTTCGTTATAACCGAGTTTTACTGTATATATTAAATAGATTTTTCTTGAATTTCCTTGAAATATTTTTATTGTTTTGGTTGGATGTTATTAGACATGCTAAACGTGTAGTTTATACTACTTGATGAGTAAATGCAAGTAGTGCTTCAGGTATTTTTATGAATAAATATGAAATTGAAACTGTCTAAAGGATCTTTTCTGGATTTGAAGACAGCTGAAATATCCATAGACGAGTTCTGACATAGCTGTAAATATTTGTGATTTGAATCTATTAATATTGTCTTAGACTGAGAATGATACTTAAATAACTGTCAATAAAGTCCCATTGGCCTCTTGTTTAGATAAAAATATTTCCACAATTATATAAATGAAAAAACCATAGGTAATCGGAGATTACAGAGCTCACCTCATTGAATGCAATGTCTTAATTAAGTAAGGCCAAGTTCCACATTAAATAACCAATGCTGAAGTCAACATCCCAAAATGCACAATTTGCACAATTTTGATCTGATAGGGCTTGCAGTTGCCTTGGAACAGACTTATCCAAAAACTTCAAACTAATGACACCCATCAGGAAAATGTTTTTCAAATCCAGCATCTGAAGCAAGTCTGAGAGTGTTCATTACTTGATGCATTATCCTTGCAAGTTTGGTTAATATAGGCTTTATAGTTTTGTGGTAATAGACCTGCACCCATAACTTTTACCTGGTTCATTATCTGGGATATGCATGTCAGATCCAGCATCCAAAAAAGTCAATTAGTGTGCTCCTTAGCTGTATCATCCATGCAAGTTAGGTCAACATGGGGCTTCTAGGTACTACAGAATGAACCTGCTGGAAAAACTTCAGATCCAGATTCAGCATCCAAAGCAAGTCCATTAGTTTGGATACTTAGATGTATCATCAATGCAAGTTTGGTCAATATAGGCTTTTAGTAATAAAGTTGGAAAAGAGACCTGCACCAAAAAACATAACCTTTTCACTCATCCAAAAAATGTAGATGTGTCATCCATGCAAGTTTGGTTAACATAGGGCTCACAGTTACTTAGAAATGAGACCTACACCAAACACTTTAACCTGTTCACTCATCTGGAAAATGTAAGTCAGATCCAGCATCTGAAGCAAGCCTGGTAGTATACAATCCTACATGTATCATCCATGCAAGTTTGTTCATCAAAGGGTTCATAGTTACTTGGAAATGAGACCTGCACCATTAAACTGTTTACTTATCCAGAAATTATAAGTTAGACCCAGCATCCGAAGCAAGCTATGTGATGTGCATTCTTAGATGTATCATCCTTGCAAGTTTGATCAACATAGGGCTTATGGTTACTTGAAAATGAGACTCACTCACTCACTCACTCAGCACCAAAAACTTTAACCTGCACCAAAAACGTTAACCTGCTCCAAAAACATTAATCTGGTCATTCCTTAGCTAAAATTGATGCATCTGACACCTTGACTGGTACAATGAAACACACTAGAAGCATCCTTCATGCATGTCTGATCAATATATAGCATAGAACTTCTTTAAAAGAAAACTGCATCAAAAACTTTAACCTGGTATGTCAATGCCAATGCGGAGGGTATATATATCACATAAGCTCCCCAAACTTCACTGAGGTGAGTTTAAAAACAACAAAAAACTTCCAATGAAACAAAAATGAGTCCTAACTGCAGCTGCTGAGTCCTCCTGTGTTGGCACCACTAGACCAGAGAGAAAGAGCAGGCAGACAGTCATAAGGAATTATGGGTAAAAGGTCAAAGGTAAATTTACTCTTGAAAATCATCTATAATAGGACTGTTAGTCATACATGTAGCAGTGAAATTCATACAATATTATTATAAATTGTAATACATGTGTATGTTTTATGGTAAAAGTCATCATGAAATTGTCTGTTACCTGTCCCATCATCTTTTTAAAAATTTGGGTTGGGGTTCATTTTTCTTTGGCAAAGGGGTTATGATTTCCATTATTAGGCTTTTATTCCTATATTTGATCTTTATTTAAGCTTAAAAAATGGCTGTTTAGGTTAGGGAAATATCCCTGGGCAAATGATTTACCGGTATTTGGCAGTTACTTAATTTATAACAATTTTTACAATTCCTTCTTTCTTTATTTTCATAGCCATCAGTAGATCCAGAGGCCAAGATTGCTGTTGCTGTAAGTATACTCAGACACAATGCAAAAAACATATACAGCAATTATATTTGTATAATATCTCTTATTTTGCATAGAATTTTTTTTGCTATAAATAGATTAACAAAAGATTTTTTTTTTCAAAAAAACAAAGTATGACATTTTAGTACCTTTTTCCCAGGAGGCTGACCCACCCTCTCCCACTGTTGAGATTGGACTCTGTGATGTACAGACAGCTGTCACCGCTGCATCTTCCCTGGGTGAAGACGTCCCTCCCAGACATTCCTCTTCAGTTGATGAGTCGCATCCCACCCCACCCTCTGATGGCGGATCTACCCCACATGCTGAGATTCCTCTCAACTCTCCCTCTGATGAGCCTAGAGCTGCCACTGACAGGGTAAGTGTGATTAAAACAATTACAAGAACATGTATCATTATACTCCAATAAAGCAATGAAACCAAACAAAACTTTCAGCAAGAATAACCTTCAAAAATGTTTATATAATAAGAAAGAGATATAATCTTAGCAAGGGAAAGTCAACATTTGAGAGGAGTTGGCTGCTTTGAGCAGGTACTTGATGAGACAAGAGAAAAAAAAATTGAAATTGAATAAATTATTTTTTCAGGTGACTGATGGCAAGCTGCCAGAGACAGAGAGATTGGTGGAGGACAAGACAGGAGGGGACAGCTGTACAGAGACAAAGCCGACAGGGGCTGAGGTAATGGCAAATAGTATTATTAATTATACAGATGAATAACATATGGAATGTCTACATTATTATGTGTCTATTTAATAGTTGTCTGATATTATAAATTTTATGTTGGCTTATTTCAGGAGCGACCCACTCGCAAACGCAAAAGACCGGACCGACCTTTCATGCCTTCAAAGAGACAAAGGACTGCTACGGTATGCATTTTTTTGTAAAATTGACCACTTTTAAAAACGTTTTCTTCTAGACAATTCTGTTATTCTAGCTATTTTAGCATTTTTTTCTGAATTACCCTATTTGAATTCTTTTCTTTTTTAGCTATCACCGATGGAGATTGAAATACACTGCTTGGAACAGATGTTTTCTGCCTTGAGCTTGTAGGCCCCAGCTTTTACCTGTGTGACTGTGCACATGACCTGAGACTTCTGACATTATTTGCAGGTTTGGGTTGGTGTTTTTCATGTTTCTTCTACAGCTTGTCACACAGGTATGTGGTCCTACATCTCTTTGTATATATGTACATAGTTAGTTCATACTGAATCAATGTAAATAGTTTTGATAAATTTTGCTATCTTACATATTTGATATTGAAAAGATTTCATATCCCCACTTGGAAGGAGAGGGGGGTATACTTTTTTACCCTTGTGTGTCTGTCCATCTGTCTGTCTCTCCATCTGTCTGTCCATAACACAATTTTGGTCACAGTTTTCTCAGCAACTACTTATTGCAGATGCTTGAAATTTTAAAACAAACTTTTCTGAGGCATGCCATATCTTATGATTTATTTTTGTTCAAATCTGATGTCAACTTCCAGTTCATCGGTGCATCTGTCCGTTTCATACATTACAATTTTTGTCACAGTTTTCTCAGCAACTACTCATTACAGATGCTTGAAATTTTAGCACATACTTTGTTGAGGCTTGCTATATGGTGGGATTTATTTTTATACTAACTTGATGTCAACTTCCTATTTATCCATGCATCTGCCTGTCACTGAACTTGTGTATTATAACATGATGTTTATGTTCACATCAGTGTGGGGGTATTACTAGTGAGCTTTGACTCACAGACTTCTTCTTTGTCCTTTTCGGTTTTTTTATTTTCTTAATTTTACATTTATTTGGAATTATATATTTTTGTCTCTTTTTGAAATAGTGTAAATACTTGCTGATTTTTTCCAATAAACCTTGAACATTTTTATCTTGTTGTTATGTTTTTATTTGATGATGGAGACATATCATATGGAGATACCTTTACATTGCTGTGTCAAAAGAGCACAGTAACTCGGCATGATGGATTCTGGAGTACAATAGTCTTTAGTCACATCATTGAATGATTAAATATATTGCTGTTTAGAGTGACTATAAACATAGGTATATGTAATTAGAGACTACAGAGCTCACCTCAACAAATGTTGTCTTTAAGTAAGGCAAAAAGTCCCACATTTAATTAACAATCTAGAAGTGTACATACCAAACTGCAAAATTTATGAAATTTTGATCTTTCATAGAGCTTGCAGTTACTTCCATGGAAATAGACTAATCCAAACACTTGAAACTAGACACCTATCAAGAAAATTTTTTCAAATCCAGCATCTAAGGCAAGTTTACGAGTGTTCATCTCTTGATGCATCATCCTTGCAAGTTTGTTTAAGACAGGCCTTATAGTTTCTTGAAAATAGACCTGCAGCCATAACTTTAACCTGGTCCACTATCTGGGAAATGTATGGCCAGTCCATTAGTGTGCATGCATCCTTATACATGTATCATTCATGCAAGTTTGCTCACTATAGAGCTTAGACCTAATTAAAATGAACCTGGTTCAAAACTTTTAACATGTTCGCTCATGCGGAAAATGTAGGTCAGATCCAGCATCCGAAGCAAATTCATTAGTGTGCATTCTTAGATGTATCATCCATGCAAGTTTGGTCAACATAGGACTTATGGTTACTTGGAAATGAGACCTGCACCAAAAACATTAACCTGTTCACTCATGTGAAAAATGTAGGTCAGATCCAGCATCTGAAGCAAGCCTGGTAGTATGCATACTTAATGTATCATCCATGCAAGTTTGGTCAACATAGGAACTATCATTACTTGGAAATGAGACCTGCACCAAAAACATTAACCTGTTTACTCATGTTGAAAATGTAGGTCAGATCCAGCATCTGAAGCAAGCCTGGTAGTGTGCATTCTTAGATTTATCATCCATGCAAGTTTGGTCAACATAGGACTAATCATTACTTGGAAATGATACCTGTAGCAAAATCATTAACCTGTTCACTCATGTGGAAAATGTAGGTCAGATCCTGAAGCAAGCTTGGTAGTATGCATCCTTACATGTATCATCCATGCAAGTTTGGTCAACATAGGACTTATGGTTACTTGGAAATGAGACCTGCACCAAAAACATTAACCTGTTCACTAATGTTGAAAATGTTGGTCAGATCCAGCATCTGAAGCAAGCCTGGTAGTATGCATCCTTACATGTATCATCCATGCAAGTTTGGTCAACATAGGACTTATGGTTACTTGGAAATGAGACCTGCACCAAAAACATTAACCTGTTCACTCATGTTGAAAATGTAGATCAGATCCAGCATCTGAAGCAAGCCTAGTTGTATGCAACCTTAGATGTATCATCCATGCAAGTTTGGTCAACATAGGACTTATCGTTACTTAAAAATGAGACCTGCACAAAAAACGTTAACCTGTGCACTCATGTGGAAAGTGTAGGTCAGATCCAGCATCTGAAGCAAGCCTGTTAGTATGCATCCTTAGATATATCATCCATGCAAGTTTGGTCAACATAGGACTTATCGTTTCTTGGAAATGATACCTGTACCAAAATCATTAACCTGTTCACTCATGTCAAAATGTTGGTGAGATCCAGCATCTGAAGCAAGCCTGGTTGCATGCATCCTTAGATGTATCATCCATGCAAGTTTGATCGACATAGGACTTATCGTTACTTAAAAATGAGACCTGCACAAAAAACGTTAACCTGTTCACTCATGTGGAAAATGTAGGTAAGATCCAGCATCTGAAGCAAGTCTGGTAGTATACATCCTTAGATGTATCATCCATGCAAGTTTGGTCAACATAGGACTTATTGTTACTTGAAAATGAGCCCTGCACCAAAAAAATTAACTTGTTCACTCATGCTGAAAATGTAGGTCTAATCCAGCATCTCAAGCAAGCCTGGTAGTATGCATCCTTAGATGTATCATCCATTGAAGTTTGGTCAACATAGGACTTATTGTTACTTGGATAAAAATTATATCCTCTGAAATTGGAGGATAAACTCTCCTGCTAAGCAACTTCGTAAAGTGGGCTCCTGAAGTACTTTTTATTTTCATGTGATTGTCCATCCACCTTCTCAGAGTTAGATGACCCAAATACTGCTTTGAAACATACTACAAACATACCTTTTTTGAATGGGATTATAGTTTTTTTTTCTTTTTGATTAAGTATGCAGTAAGAATTTTTCCACGAAACTTTGTCAAACCATTCTTCAAGCAAGTGTCATTGAGGCATAATTTCTTACCTGCAGATTGAATACAAATTGTTATTTCACAGAATTATGATTCAGCAAAAAAAGTTTGTTTATAGTATGTATATGCATTCCTTTCCAAGAAATGAAAAATTGTATTCTTAGTTAAAAATAGTTTTTATTTGTTATGTAAAAGTTGTATGACACTGGTCTGAGAGTATAACCATAACACTTCAAATACACTGTGTTATAAAAATGGGATTACAAAAATACAAACTGGTGTGTTGAATGGCTCTTGATGCTTCTATAGAACAATTTTAATTTTCTTTCACAACATTCATCTACCAGAAATACCCTCGAGTTAAATAGATGAAAATATCTGCCATAAAATGGTGCAGTACATAAGTGAGAGAATATTTATTTCAACCACCAACATAAATAAGAAAGAAAAAAGGCAGTAAATAAAATATAGCTAGGTCATTCAAATCATGGAAAAATTCTTGTAAAGACAAGAAAATGCACAAATATGAAGGTTTCAAACATTTGCTTTTGTGAAAAGAAGTCAGTTATACATTGAAATTACTTATACTATATAAGTCATTTGGCACGTTAAAAATGCAAGATAGTCAAATATAATGAAAATAACTAACCAGTAGATTACCTGCATGAATACCTAATGTATAAATATACATGTACCAGTATGCCAAAATATTAGTAAATCTACCAAGAATAAACTTGTTTTTTTTTTTCTTCATTTTTTAAAATAGACTTTTCATCTTGTTCAAGAGTCATGTTCAACAGGACCAAAAAATATATCAAATTGAATCATAAAAAAAATCACATGGAAAAGTTCCATTCAAGATATCATTAATACATTTAATAATATTTACTAGTAAATGATGATACAAAGGTTACTTAATAGTCTGTAAATGAGAGCAGAAAATGACTTCACACAATATGTCAAACACAGAACAAATTACAATGCTGGAGTTGGATTTATGCACCATATATTCTTGAAACTTATTAATAAACAAGTTTCTTAAAGCAATGAACTGGTGAGGATAATGAAAAGTGATGAAATGAGAACTAATTGATGAATCTACAATTATGAAATATGGTCTTTTTTTATCCTACAGGAAAAAAACATAAGACATATACAATTTTCAATTTGAATCCAGTTACTGTATCCAATAATAATGAGATATTAAATAAATAAATATACAGTTACCATAGACTAGCTATTTTATGGTCAAAACATACATTGGTTTCCATTTATAAGTAAAAGCTACACTAATTTACTGAGGTTGTTAAGGCTAATGTTTTCCATGAAAGGTAATACCAGAGCTATCCAGAATGGAAGTGTCTACATGTATATATCATTAACCTTTTTATACCTCAAGAAAAAAAAAATTGCCTTCAGGACAAAGTAAGATTTTGAATAAGGAAATAACCTTGGAAGTATTGAAAAAATGAGATCCTCCCAAAGAAAAACAGAGACCCATGAGCCACAATGCTCACCTGAGTACTGTAAATCACTTTTTATTCGCGAGAACTTTATTTTTGCGTAATTACGCGAGACAGTGTGCTCGCAAAAATTTAATTCTCGCGTATAATAGTATTCCTTAAGATTACATACAGCAATAACCACAATTCGCGAAAATTTTGTCTCGCTAATCAAGAGTCAATGACTATCTCGCGAAAATAAGGTGTCGCGAAAAATTAGTGATCTACAGTAACTAACCCTGCTGTTACTAGAAATAGATTTTTTATTTTTTAAACATAAAAAATTTTGATCCCATTGCATATAATGGTCCCACCCTATTTACAGGCAACTCTCAAGGAGGGGAGGGGGGGGGTTAATATTTATATGACCTAAATTATGGTCTACACCATGGCCTTGCTGTTAAGGAGAATAAAATCATTTTTCTGTATAAATGCATTAGGTAAAATTTGATTGAGATCTTAGCCTTTACTTAGTAAGATCCATAGTTTGGTTCTAAAGTCAATCCAAACAACTTGGAAATGATTCCAATGAATGTTTCTTATGTGATTCTTGAGAAGGTGGGTGCAAAGCAAAGGGTGCATGTTTATAAAAACTCACTTGAGTTTTCAACTCAGGTCATCGAGCAATAAGAATATCCCAACAAAAATTATTTTTAGAAAGCGTTACTATATTGATTCTAAGCAAAGTCATGATTAAAAACTTGAATGGGTAGCTAAATTACCTTTCTTACAGAATAAGTCTCAAAGTACTTTTTAATGAAAAGGCACAAAGTGTTATAGAGCTAAACTGTTAATAAACATTTCTTCTCGTGTATAAAAAACTAATATATAGAAAAATAATTACTCTGAGTTTTAAAAGCTGTTCAAAGTGGAAGTTATGAAAGGCATATGACATGAAATTATTTTATACAAATACAGAACTCAATTTGCATTACTTGGAATGATACAAAAGATCCATTAAAAGCCTTCAGAAAAAAACAAGAAAAATAAGAAACAAGAAAACACGGAGCACCTACTTTTGAAATCGGAGAGTACAACAGACAAAAATTATTTGTAGCACAATTTACATTCATTTCATAACACAGATATAAAACATTTAACAATTTTTGCACCATAGCTGACAAAAGGATATTTTCAATCTTAAATACATATTGTTCTCACACTTTTGATATTTGTTCAATAATTTTTGTTCTATCATAATTTTACTTGCTCAATAAGTCTCGTTATATAATTGTAAGATCATTTACAACAAAATAAATAACAACAACCTTCACAGATGTGTGAAAACACTACAGCCTTATAATTCTCATAAATAGTAAATGCCTTAATGGGTAATGCTTTACTAACTGTTTAACAATCGATGTAAATCATCAATCAAATGTTTCAATCCAAAAACATAATTTTCATCCTCCTCCGGCATATGGTAAACATGAGCGAAGTCTATCATACGCACTTGAACGTTCGGATGAACAGATTCAGACTGACTGTCCGTCACTGAATCCACAAAATCACTAGAGATCACATCTGAGAAATCATTTTCAATTATGGAGTCAGTATCGCCGTTACAGCAGTTTTCGGCGATGCTCCCCTTGAGACCAGCGGAAGACGAGGAAGATTTAGATGATAGAGGAGAGGACACATCGCCATCGAACACAATTAAAATGGAACTAGCGAAAAAGTGAAAGGTCCGCTGCTTATTGAACCACTCTAAAATTTCCTTCAGCCTCACTATCACAGCTTTTATCACTTCCTTTTGCAAAACGCCATCTAGGGTGAAGAATTTTCCGAAACCTGAAAAATACCAAGGCGTGAAATTTTATCTAGATTTTTCATACATTTGTGATACTTAAACTGAGCTAAGACTTTAATGCTTTTACAGATAGTCTTATTAGAGAAAAATATTAATTCCTAAATTTTTGTTTGTTTGATTGTTTAATGTTCCTTCAATAATTTTTCAGTCATTGAGATGCCACCATTTGCCAGTGAAGGCTGCAATTTTAGACCTGCATGCAGCATTTTGAGCCTTTTTTTGAGGGATCTTTCTTGTGCCAGCACTTACAGTGACACGGGACCTCAGATTATTCAGTTTCGTTTTAAGGACCAGTTTTCAGAACCTCCAGTGGGATTCAAACCCGCAAGGATCAATTCCTCTGTGACTCGAGCTAGAGCAAATGCTGTGCCATGCAGATAACTCTTTCCTAAGTAAAGAGTGCCCTATGGCTAATCAAAGTCAACTTTTTTTCAACTTTACCTTTAAGAATAAATAACACAATCAAACTTTTTTTCAGAAATCAGTAATATTTCTCATACATTTACATTTAAATTGGTAACCTTGATAATGTTTACCAAGTATAGTGGGATAATTTTATAGGATTTTGTCATAAGGTTAAAAATTGTGCAAAATTTTGTATGGAATTATATAGAAAGCAAAACAAAGTGTCATATCTTAGCACCAATGAAAACCTAGGATTTCTTTATATTTCAGGGATTTATTATCTATGTCATTTCAAATCAAAATCAGTCAAAAAATACATATCAATCTGTGCATCAAATTTTTGTTTGTGTTAAGTACCCTTAAAAACAATAAGTTTCTTGCTCTATGGCTAATCAAAGTCAACTTTTGTTTTCAACTTTACCTTTAAAAACAATAGTTTCTTCATTCAAGTTTTTGCAGAAGTACTTGTCAAACTTTTGTGATTTTCCAGAGCTTGGACTATACGTCTGAAAGGAAAAGTTTGGTACATTAGACTACATTTTTAACCACTAATTAAAATTAACCATCAAAATCCTTACTTTAACTATTAATCTATAAATAAAAAAAAAACTTTATTATGACTGGCAGTCAGTAAAGAAACTTGAACACAAGTCAAAAATAATACATGTATAGCTAAAAAGATTATTTTTCTTTTTTTCATGATGGATATAAACTTTTGCAGTTTTTACTCTATTCTTACCTGCATTCCAGAGATCTGGTACCCAATATTCTGTGCTGGAGGAAACTTGGCGATTTCCAGGGCAATTTTCTCTTGGGAGGCCTGGGGGTCATATGTTTTCCTCCCCATCTTAATGTCCAGAACACATGGATGTTTCATGTCCAAAAGTAAGTTTTCCAGTTTCATGAAGCGAGCTAAAAATACATAATGCAGAGTAGTTATGTACACAATAAAGATACAATTTATTCCCAAGTTCATTTTTACTAAAAGTATACTTATAATGACACACAATGAAAATAACTATGGCATGATTTCAGTGTCAAAACTGATAAAGAACCAATTAATCTGAAGCATGTTCTATTGTTTTTGTCAAACTTAACATTTTCTACATTAAGACATTTTGATGGATACTTATTGTTATCTCCCTTAGCTCTGTATGAAGAGTTTGTTCATCTATCAAGCTATTTTTATTTGCAATTATATTCATATGGGGTGCTGGGGTATCATATAGTGAGCTCAGTGCTCACAGTACCTCTAGTTTATGATAGGTTATCAGAGCATGTCATGATTTGCTCATTGAAAAATTAAATTGATATTCTGTTCTATTTTATAAAATGTTAAATGGCCTGGCCGACAAGCATCATAAATTTTTTGCTCAATATTTGTTTTCAATTGATTTAAAGCAAAAGGCATTTGGTAATTCAAATACGATCAATATTCATTTAACTCTCTACTTTTAAATTGCTTTGTTGAATATGTTTCTGGATACAAAATCAATATTTAACCGTTGGGCATGCCATTTCACAAAAAATCAACAATGAAGTATGAGGAAAAAATTTAAGCAGTCAATATAAATTGAAATATGTTGATATGAATATGTGAACATTCAGAAACCGGTCAACTGAGCTCTGCAAACAAATTCTCTGCCCAGTAACCAAACAGCTTTATAGCTATGTATACATGTTCTCCACAAATCAACAAAATAAATGACGAAAAAATGCAATCGCATTTTTATGCATGTGTGCCCCATTTATTGAATAATATAAAATTGCTAGAGGCCCCAGCTAGTAAATAAGAAATACTATAATGAAAATTAGTGAATTTATCTAATTATTCTTTTAGCCCTCCTTTTGCCGGAGTGCAGGGACATTAACATTTTTTTTCTATTAGTCTGTCTTTTGAAAAAGAGAAGTTTGGGCTTTCATATTTAACATGTGTATTAAGAGTCAAAATCAGCAAGCATCGAGCATTTCAGGCACGTATTCTCCGGGGGGGGCCAGGGGGGCCCCCCCACTTTTTCCCCTAACATTACCTTTACTATAGAAAATGTCTATTGAAAATATGGTTGGCCCCCCCACTTTTTACCACACTTAGTCTAAATACAAAGCAAGAAATATAGGAAAAAATTGGAAGTGATAGGAAGTTCGACTTGAAAAAAGTGGAATTTATGGTTAAACAAATATTTTTTTATTACTAGTCATTAATAAAAGCTTTTTAAATTATTATTCTATTTATCTAAAAATACTCTATTTTAACAACTGTTGATTATTGAAATTCTCTTCACCTTTTGATAAATAAAACTAGTTTTTGGAGGTTTATTTTGATTTAAAAAACAGCTAATTTGCAGTACTCTATAAGAAATCTACAACCACATTGAAGCTTATCAACATAAAATATATATTAAACAGTATTTGTCCTAGAAGAATCAAGAAAAAAATCTGCAGGCAACTAAAGCATTTATGTATGATAACTGATTTAATCCATAACTTTCTGTCTTTTATGCTTCAAATTACCTCCCTTTGGTATAGCTCTCTAACATAGGAGGAATAAACGGTAGTTTGCTTACAATTATTTGTTTTCAATAACAGTGTACAGAAGACTAGCAGAAAATTACAAACTTGGAGCAGTCTGAGCCTCAGTTTTGGCGTTTTCATGAGTCTTAATTACGGTTAGTGACTGAATTTTTTTTTACAATTTACCATTACAACAGTTTCTGAAGAATGTATAACAAAAATTAACCATGCAGGAAAATATGTAACACTTGGCAAGTGTTTTTTTCACATTTCAATTTAATTCTTATTGATTATATATGTTCGCATTACTTTAGTATTTTATAATTAAAAAGAAAAGATTATGCATGGCCTGAGGAACCAAGAGGAGGGGGTATGCCCCTCCTTCCCCTCCCCGATAATATTGCCGATATTAAACTATAATATGATAAAATGAAAATAAATTCCCCAACTTAGATTGTTTCTGCGGGCCGAACGTGAAAAAGTTGGTCATGATCAGTTACATAACTGTATCCCAAATTATAAAGTTTAATTTGAATTTAGTTTAATTTTGATTTGTTGTATTCACAGCATGTGTGTAACCAAGTCACTCACCAGCTATAATGATTATAACTTGAGTGATGGTCGGGTAAATAAAAAATCTTTATTTACTATTTAAGATAATACCTGCTTTT
Source organism: Saccostrea glomerata (assembly GCA_003671525.1). NCBI lineage: Eukaryota > Metazoa > Mollusca > Bivalvia > Ostreida > Ostreidae > Saccostrea > Saccostrea glomerata. The sequence goes on along the minus strand of PRKT01000018.1, from coordinate 889,623 downwards.
TATATAAAAAATTATGAATTTATGAAAATCAACACTATTATGAAATATTTGTAAAATGGAATGACTTTTGTTATGGCGTCGTAAAAAAAGAAAAAAGGGGCAGGGGGTTAACTCTGTACTTAATATATTTTAGAAAAGGGGATTACCTTGGAAGTATTGTGATACAGACAAGTATATAATGTAGTGGACTAGTGGTAACTGAATTATATATATACCACAGTAAAATAATAAATTTGAAAAAAGTTTTTGCTGATGTCATCCAGTGTTTACCTATGAAAGAAAATTCATATTCAGCTAACATTTTCACCGGTACCACTGAACTAATTTAAGTCAACTACTTGAACTAGGTTCAAATAATAAGCATCATTAGAATTACAGCACATAAATTTTTGAAAAGAATTTCTATACTCTATTTTTTCTTGAGCAGGGGGGGGGGGGG
>PRKT01000018.1:853420-877719 GCA_003671525.1 Saccostrea glomerata | reverse complement strand
GTTTGATTCATGATATGAATTTATGACTCAAAATACTTTTATTTCGTACTACTAATAACTGTTATCAGATGGGCCACAGATCAAATGGTCTTATCAAACGTGCATGTTCACAATAAAACGTGCATGTTCACAATAATATCTGTAATGTTTTGAAGACAAAAGTACTACCTATGTACAAGATAAGAGAGGGCAGCTAGCATGTATTGGTCAAGTTTCATGGAAAATAACAATCAGTTGTACTGAGTGGAGTACATGTGTATGTACTGCAGAAATCAAACAAGGATTATAAAAATATAGAAAACACATTATCAAGACATTTTCTAGATATACATGAATATATTTTCAGGAAGCTATACATATATGCAAGATTCTTTTAAGGAAGCAATCATAATTCATACATAATTGGTTATAGATGTAAAGCTAGAGCAACCATGCTTAGTAAACACAAAATATATCTCTTAATGTAGTCTGTGTTCATCCTGGTGTATAAATGGGTTTGTATTACACAAATATTTTCTTCAAATCCATTGTTAAAACCTGATACAGTGTACAGTATATTTCTAAAAACCCAAAAGATGATTAAGATGGATGTACTTATAAATTTTCAGTTCAGTAAGCATCAAGGATAAATTTGAATCATTTCAAAATACCTACAATTTACTTCCTGGTTTTATCAAGTTAAGAATTTTTCCAAAATTTTAAGATTTAGATGCTTCAATAATTTGTATGATGCCTTTTAAAAATTATTTAAAAAATTTACAAATTACAAAAATTTTACACTTTAACACAGTGGTTATAAAACTTATGCCCTGAAAAGCTGCACATTCTATGAAGTTATTGACTCCGGAGACACTATAAGTATCCAATTAAATACAAATGTCCTGTAGGAGTTACCATCATAGCATGGAATTACAAGTTATTTAGCAAGGAATTCTAATCAATATGTACTGATTATTTTCGACTTTGCTTCTACATTTTCCATTCTCTAAAAGTGTCTATAGATGAATGAATGAAATGACAGCCATATATTCAGGCTATTGTAATAGCTGACATAACTGCATTCCTTTGCTGTCATATGAACAGGATATTGCGGGTGTTTTCTATGAAAAAGTGAATAATGGAATGTCCATTTTAATTTCACTTTTATGCTTTAAATTCATGAATGCATTGAAATGCAGTGGAAATACCTGATTTTTTTTTTTTTGATATGCAAAAAAAAAAATTAGTATTCATAATTATGTGCGTTATTGAAACATTAAATGAGCTCCAATGGTTTTCCTGGTGTGAAGAGTATCAAAGACATGATCAAAAATACTTTTATTTACAGGTTCAATAAATGTCACCCCAAAACAGCAAACCAATGTTCTCTTCTAAAAGAAAAATATTCACAGGATTAATAAGGTCGTATCTTTTAAAAGTTTAAATAAGGAGTAACAAAAATAACCTGAGGACCCATCCCTTTAATAATAAATACATGTTATTGTTCATAATCAGTGAGTAATAATGATACCTCATAAAACCTCAGCAAAAACAGGAATACTTCATTTCAAAATACAAACAGACATTTATAAATATGATAAAGTGTTTAATTGAATCATCAAACAAAGTAATTTGTCATAAAGCTGAAAAAGACATACAACAATGTGTTTACTAAGCTACTAAGCCACAAAATATTTGTGAAAAAAAATATCAAAATTTATATAATAATTACATAAATATTGATTATGTTTTCATTAAAAATTGCATTGATTATAAATGCATCACAACTTTTTAATTGAATTTAAATGAAAAACATTAAATTGTTGATTTTATTTGTTTGCTTGTTTAATGTCCCTATGAGAATTATTCCTGAATATTGTGATATGTCACCAATTGCGGGGGGGGGGGGCTAGCTGCTGCAAATTTTAGACCTTTTTGGGGGCTTTCAGGGTCATTAGTAATGAAAGACATTTTTAAAATTTTAAGCAGGCATCTAATTAGACAAGGGACCTCAATATTTAAATGGTCTCGTCCAAAGACTCAGTGGGATTTGAAACTGTGATAAAATGATCAACTCCATACTCTGTGGCTCTCACCACTGTGCCATGTGGGTGACTTAATATAGCAGACAGCAGATCTGATTTAAAATGTATACATTATTTAATCATAAAAAATAATAATAATCTTGCATATCTACCTGGTAAATGTCAACATACATTTCATAATTGTCGAAATCATAACCTACACATAATGATAAGTAGATGGCCTTTTATATGATTTTAATATACATGTATTATATCACTTGCAAATTACATTTTTTTTTAAATCCCTTTTCCTAGAAAGCTTTATCAATCATCCTTTATTATATAAAAATGTATTAAACTTTAGGTAACCCAAAAAGCATGGAAATTTGTTCATTTACTGCATTGTTAAACAACAACAAAAATTAAAGAATGTCTAAATATATGAACAAAAGGAAACAAAATTCAAAAGAAATCATATCATGCTATACCCCACCTAAATCTTAAGTTGATTATCCGATTGCAAGGTAAGCTGCATAAAACAAATTTTCTTAAACACTGCATGAGAATTAAAAGGTAGCCTTCATAAAAATTATGTTTATAAACACAGTGTCTATACATGCTATATGCAAAGTTTAGTACTGTAATTAGTATGCTGGCTGGTGCTATGCATAATTCCAGGAAACTGCAAAAAGCCTGCAAGTCCATCTGCTTACTTTACATAATTCCTAAAATCTCTTTAAAGACTAAATTTTTTATCAAACTATTCCTAATATGTAGTCCACTAGTCCCAACTCCATTTACCTTCTAAACAACAACTCTGCCCCCCCCCCGTTTACAACTTTATAGCAAGATGTCTTTCAAGAAATAAACACTTATGATGAAAAAATTTAATTATTTTTCTTCATTAATCATTATTCAGAACTATAATTCAGAGAACAGATCAGTTATTATAAAGTTTTAGCCAAGTTTCCAAAAATTATGTTAATTTCATTCATAGTTCAAACCTGACCTTGTTTGTTTTACATGAATTTTTTCAAAAATTGAACACAGGTTGTTCATTTTTGGAAAAAATGGAGTGATTTTACAATTGGGAATGGGGCCCACATTCGGCCCTACATGGGGCAGTGGAAAATCTGTGCAGTCCCTATTAATGGTCCACTGGTCCCCATCCCACAGACCTATCCGTAGCTCTGGGAAACTTCAGTTCAAAGCTTTTTCAATATCCTGGTGCATTTCTTCATTATACCAAGTCAAGAAGGAAGCTAGTTCTAAGGCAAGCATTTTCCAACTAAATAATGATAACAAAATTGTTGATCGAATTACAAGATCTTATTTCTTATATCATAACAAAGCCGAAAAGGTCAACAATATAGTCTTAAGTTTATAATGTATAAAAAGGAATAGATTGAACTTATTAATTGTAAGTTAACACCTACTATAAATGGCAGAAAGCTTTACATTAAATTAAATCAAAGGTTTATTAATTAAATTCAACTCTCTTACTTAATACATATGTATCTAATACTTTTGTCATGGACATTCTGTCCAATCAATGATTATTTGTATCTTTAATCAGTTTTTACTTATCCACTGTTCCAGAAGGTAATATAATTATAATATTTTTTAACAATATTTTATTCACAGATCTAGAAGTGAATAGGACTGGGAAGCAAACTCAGCCTAGATTAGTCCTAATCCTATGTATCTATAAATCAACATATAAATAAAGAAAAAAAAAACAACATTAATTTACTAATAAACACGGAGATATATCATGCACTGTTTACTGTTTATCTCTTTGAAGGTGGAAATGAGCCTCGCAGTGCACATGAAAGCAACATAATGTGTTTTTATCCTACATGACACACTTTGCTAAAGGGAAGATTTGATTTATCTTGATACATGTGGATAAGTGAAATGCACCTCATTAAAGGCATGACAATGGCACAATATTTAGTCTTCTGGTTTGACTTTCAGCATTTTAAAAGGATTGCTAGAATGTTATTGCTTAATATTTGTTTTTGTTTTTTTTACAGATGCCACAGTGATTTAATCTAGTTTTATTTTTCGCACATGCATTGTATAACTGGAAAAAATTCAAAAATTAAGGCATATATTACAGATTGATAGATCTTTGTGATAGATACCTTACTTATTGCAAAACCCCCGCTTACGATGATCGACATTTTTAATCTATACCTATTTAAATTTAATTGTTGCTTGCACAAGAACAATACAGGTCTGACTGATTTTTTGATATGACATAATATCAACTGACATTTTTTGAGATATATTCTCAGACAAAATACAAGACATGGTGCCACACACGTCCTACAATACATGGTTAACCATTGTTGACAAATAGAATATAACCCCCCATGCAAGTTTACCAAGTATTAAAGAAACTACCTATTGTATTTAAGTACTTACCAATTTTTTTCAGCCCGGCTTTTGCAAGAGCAGAGCCTGTTTTGACTCTAGGGTGCTGATGTCCACTATCTGAAAATGTGATGTAGACATTTTTGATATACTGAAGAATCATTCTAAATAATAAAAAAAATCCCGTGTTATTTCAACGCCATCTTATCGATTCATCCGTGTCACACAAAGTAAGAGGCCTTTAAACTTCGATGTGTACATGTTGCCAGGTGCTAATAAAAATAGAATTTGTTCCGTCTAGCAAACCTCACGTGTGAGTTAGCGCGATTTGCTTTTCCCTGAAAGCAAGAAGACAAATCACACCCACACGTTTTCTCATACTTATATTACCTGAATGCCTTGAGTAATTTGTTAAAAGACTCCATTGTTTTTTCAGTATATTGTGATTGATTTGGATGTATGGATATGCGGAAGCGACTTACGAAATTATATGTAGGAAGGGACATAACTCTAAAACTTTTCTTGAACCTTCATTGTAATAAATTGACATACTAACCTTCGAAATTTAATGCCTATTTTATTAGGTCATTACTTATTCACGGCCACTTAATGGGTATAACAAAATGCTTAGACGTTCAACTTTTTCATGACGACCTTCAGAGATGTACCTGTACGCTTTACAGTTGGCTGAATATTTGGTCCACTTCCGTTTGCTACGGAAGCTTATAAATGCGGGAAGCAACAGTGCCAAAAATGACCTTTTTCATCTTTTTGAATTTTTATTGACGTGTTGATTTGTATTGAAATTGTAGAGCATGTACACTTTGCAAATATTTTTACTGAATAACTTTGCATAATGTCCATCCAATGAATTTTGAATTAATTTATTTTCTGTATATTAAACGTATTTTCCGCCATAAAATCTCCTTTATGCTAGTTTTGTTTTTAAAAATTATTTACTATACATATTTATTCATTTCTTTATAATTGTACGGTTAATTGATATATAATGCATTTATGTTTTATTTATTTCATTAAGGCACCGTTGGTTAACAAATTTCAATAAGTGCAAAACTTCTATCAATTTTGCATATATCATAATTCATATACTCATGGATAATTGGATATGTAATAATATTCAGTTCATCAATGTTTTTTGGCGTAACGTGTTTGCTATCTTTGAATTTTAGGTTGACTTGGAGATAGATATATTCTACGTACAATCCCTGAACTTTATTCTACGGGCCCTTAGAAACAGTGGGAAAGGGGGCATCCACCCGTTGAGGTTTGTTTTTTCGAACAAGGGCGCTGCACAGGCACCCGACGTAACTTATTTTTCTTTTAATAAAAAATACCCTTACCTAATATTAAATGTTTATTATCTAAATAGGTAGGGGTATATTTTTTTTAATTAAAAGAAAAAAATAAGTAACGTCAGGTGCCTGTAGCGCGCTGGGGGATTAGAGGGGCAAAAGCTGTTCACATCATATATGGCTGGGCATCAGTGTTTCACAAACGCATCTTGTTGCTCTTGATTGTGTCATTCAATGCTTAGTCGAGAGTTTAAACTTAGGTTTTATAGTTCAATAATAATTTAATTGAAATTATTTAAAGTCCTTTTATGTAAAATTGACTTAGCATACAAAAGCATAATGAAATTTTAAAAAATTGTACTCATGTTATAAATGTTTAGAAAAAGATTTTTTTATAAGCAGATTTTTTGCGTGTTAAACTATAGCCTGCTACTAATCATATTGTGTCAATCCAATTTTCAAATCATACAATGGAAAATTACTTAAGTAAAAATTGTCAACTCTTTGCACTTCCATTTGGATTCTTGTATTTTTGTTACAGGAAAAAGCAAATGCTAAGAAAAAAATTTTATCATTGCATATAATAGCCAAACTGTTCTTTTAATTAAAATGTTAAAAAAATATAGTTTTATCATATTGCGTCATTTCAATAAAGCATCAAGTCCAATTCAGCATACGGAATTTATTTTTGTATTTTCTTTCTTTTAAATAAATGCTTTGGAGGTTTTTGTCGAAAAAGAAAAGTGACAATAAAAACCTTACCTCGTTGTGTCAGAAGGAGATTTATGAAGCACACCGAGATTCCCAGGAGTAAAAATGAGACCAGTAGTAGCGCACAAGTAGTCCGAAACATGGACTGCATATTGCGGCAAAGCATTATTCCAAGTCTGCCATTAGCGCGGCCATTTGACTAATTATACCCCCTTGCAAATTCATTCATATTCATGCCATGCATCTCTTGGAAGGGGTGTTCGATTAAGAAAACAAACATCGAGATGGCGTAGAAGGACTTCTAAAGGTCAAATGCATTTCAATAAGACTTGATAAGGTTTCTGTTTTGAAGTTTAATATTTACAAGGATTGTTTCGCCTTGAAAAGTAATTAGCATACATAATATGGCACGGATCCTGGTGGATATTAAACCGACAGAAACACGCAGATACTTTTTATATAATAAAAGGCCAAGTGAGTGATAATTTGAAAAGGTTTATCAGTTCGTCGAATTACATAAAATCTTAATGTAAAAGTCAGTTACAATTATGCCAACCTGTAAATCAAAATCTGCAATATGTCAAGGTAACTAGATTCTAGAGAGTGAAAAGTACATTTTGTTTATTCATGAAGCATGCGTCTCTTGTTTTAGATTGTACTAATTTAGATTGGGATGAGATATTTTATCTATATTTCCCTACTAATTAACGATTGTTTATTGAAAATATAGATTCATTGGTAATGTAATAATTTCTTAGATAAGCAACACATAAAAAAAATCTGTAGAAATACACTGTACTTACAATGAAATATATTTTTAAAACGAATTATCTATATTATTAAGTGCAAAATATTTACCACCGTTAAAATAATTGTTTTTTAAAGTTTCCCTATATTTAATCTTGAATTGAAAAAAGAGAGAGCATGAAATGTATCTTTCAAGTATTTTAAGTTGTAAAAAAAGCAAGTATGCCTTTGATGAACATATTTTATTTTCCAATTTGAATTAATAATTACCTTAATCAAGAAATGTGCATTATGTAAGTACTGACATACACCTGCAATTTGCAAGTCATCACAGCATACATTGCTGGTTGCAGTGCACTTTAAATGAATTTTAAAATATGAGAATGGTACATCTGTAGGTCAGATTAAGATGTGGCCATCATGAAATCCTAACCAAAGACAGAAACTTTTTATGTAACCTTGCGGTTTTCGGAGAAAAGTCAATGTTTTTTAAAAATGGACAGGAAAACCCTCTCCCTGGTCTAATAGGACTTTTTCTTTAAAAGATATAGGAGTCAGGCTGGATACAACGGAAAATATCTCGGGGGAGGGGGGCCGTTCCCGCTCCCAGATCGAAAAAAAAATTCTAAAAATTTACCAAGACATAGAAACTTTTGGAGCTTCCTCGAAAAGAAAATACGCCTGGATTTCAAGTTCCAAACGTTATAGAGAGGACGTAAGTTTGTGTGCCTAAAATCGGACTCTAAAGTCAGTACTTTCATACATTAAAGATGTTACTGTGTGCAAATTATACTTGACAGAAAAAAATCAACAAAATGATATAATTTTAAGTAATAAAAGGTAAGTAGGAATTTAAAACCATTCTGATATCGAGTCTATCAATCGTAACAGATCCGGAGAAAAGTCGTGTGTGAAGAAATAACAAAATAATATTTAGTGTCATGTACTTTTATTAAAACAACAGAAAAGAAGCAAAAAAAATATATAAAAATATAATATACAATAACATTTATTATTTAATCCTAACATAGGAAACATTTTCAACACATATTCCTAGCATTTTAACTTGCATTATAATGCTGAAATGTTAAGTCTTTCATTGAAAGTACACTATAATATCACAATACTTATGAGGTTTTTAACAATGAGTCTATACGTTCACAAATCTAGTCCATCTCCTCTACATTGGGTCCTTGGTGTGAGCCTGCGTGATTCGGGTTTCCGGTGGAGCCGTTCTGATGGAGTTTGGCCATTATAGGGGAGCACACCTTCTGGACATCCTTCAGCTTGAACTCGTACTCGTCGACCTCTCCCAGACTGTTATTCTCCAGCCAGGTCAGAGTTTCTCTACAGACCCTGGAGACAGCCTCCTTGTCCTCTGACGGCAGCTGATTGCCGCAGTCATCCACGGCCTGTTTGACAGTGAACACGTACGACTCCAGCTGATTCCGGGTTGCTATCCTCTGCCGCTGTTTCTCATCCTCTTCTTTATATTTTTCAGCCTCGTTCACCATCCTTTCAATGTCGGCTTTACTCAGGCGACCTTTGTCATTGGTGATGGTGATTTTGTTTGACCTGCCTGTGCTTTTGTCCTTCGCGGAAACGTTCAAGATACCATTTGCGTCGATGTCAAACTCAACCTCTATTTGAGGAACACCACGGGGTGCAGGAGTGATTCCGTTCAGTTCAAAGGTACCCAGTTTGTTATTATCTTTGGTCATTGCTCTTTCGCCCTCAAAAACCTGAATGGACACCCCTGGTTGGTTATCAGCATATGTGGTGAACGTCTGAGAGGCGTTGGTCGGTATTTTGGTGTTCCGTTCCACGATTTTGGTCATGACTCCTCCGGCCGTCTCTATTCCTAGAGACAGTGGAGCAACATCAACCAGGAGAACGTCCTTGATTACATCACTTTTGTCTCCCTTTAAAATGGCAGCCTGGACAGCAGCACCATAGGCGACGGCTTCATCGGGATTGATCGATTTGTTCAACTCCTTCCCACCCATAAAATCCTGAAGCATTTTTTGGATTTTCGGGATTCTTGTTGATCCTCCCACCAAGACAACTTCGTGGATTTTAGACTTGTCCATTTTAGCGTCCCTAAGAGCTTTTTCTACTGGTTCCAGGGTAGCACGGAACAAATCTGAACATAAGTCTTCGAATCTTGCTCTAGTGATTTTGCTGTAAAAGTCAATGCCCTCAAAGAGAGAGTCGATCTCAATGTTAGCTTCGGAGCTGCTGGATAATGTTCTTTTGGCACGTTCACAGGCCGTCCTGAGTCTCCTTAATGAACGACTATTGTTAGATATATCTTTTCCATACTTGCGCTTGAATTCTTGCACAAAGTGATTCACCATTCTGTTGTCAAAATCTTCACCCCCAAGATGAGTGTCACCCGCAGTTGAGCGGACTTCGAAAATAGAACCCTCGTCAATGGTAAGGATGGAGACATCAAATGTTCCTCCGCCCAAATCAAAGATGAGTACATTTTTCTCACCTGAGAGGTTTTTATCGAGTCCATAGGCCAGGGCGGCCGCTGTAGGTTCGTTCACAATTCTGAGAACATTGAGACCGGCTATCATGCCGGCATCTTTAGTGGCTTCTCTCTGAGCATTATTGAAGTAAGCTGGGACTGTAATAACAGCTTCCGTCACCTTCTGTCCTAAGTACGCCTCTGCCGTCTCCTTCATTTTGGTCAGCACCATGGAGCTGATTTCCTCTGGTGTAAATCGCTTTGTCTCATTCTTGTATTCTACTTCAAGTTTTGGTTTTCCTCCATCATTGGCGACTTTGAAAGGCCAATGTTTCATGTCGGCTTGCACACTCTCATCGTTAAATTTACGTCCTATCAGCCGTTTAGCATCAAAAATTGTATTAGCAGCATTCATGGCTACCTGGTTTTTAGCGGGATCTCCAATGAGACGTTCAGTATCCGTGAATGCCACATAGCTTGGCGTTGTTCTGTTACCCTGGTCGTTGGCAATGATTTCTACTTTCCCATGTTGAAAAACACCGACACAGGAAAACGTTGTTCCGAGGTCAATTCCAATCGCTGGAGCTTTGTTTGCCATGGTTGATTTGTAAACACGAATGTAAAGTGAAAGTAACTATTTCAATATTGATATCACTCACGACTGTAATATTCTCCTTACAGTATCTCTCTTGATTGTGTAGTGCTTCAAATTTGCAGCCTGACTGTGTTAACTGACATCTTCGTCGCCGATCTGTCTTATATACTATAAATGAATATTCTGTAAAAATCTCGATGAATCCCGAATGGTCACATCTAAAAATAGATTAGATAAATCGGGAATTTACGCGCATGATCTAGAATACGGAGTCCCGACTTGTGAAGAATTTTCGATTATAGTATATAAAGACAGACCAAAATCCAAAATGTCAATTGAATCGCATCGAAAAATTGCAGTTAAACACTGTTAACTTACGAAAAAAGATACGCAGTCAAGAGTCAATTGATCAAAAGTGATTATTTGAGCTATTTTGTACTTTCACTTTGGTGTTTGTAAACAATCATGGCCAGTAAAGCCCCAGCTATCGGCATTGATCTTGGAACAACATTTTCCTGTGTTGGTGTCTTTCAACATGGAAAGGTGGAAATTATTGCTAACGACCAGGGAAATAGAACGACGCCAAGTTATGTGGCATTCACGGACAGTGAGAGACTCATTGGAGATGCAGCTAAAAATCAGGTAGCACTAAACAGCGCTAATACGATTTTTGATGCCAAAAGACTGATTGGACGCAAATTTAACGATGAGAGTGTGCAAGCCGACATGAAACATTGGCCGTTTAAAGTTGTCAATGAGGGAGGAAAACCAAAGCTTGAAGTAGAATACAAAAATGAGACCAAGCGATTTACCCCGGAGGAAATCAGCTCCATGGTATTGACGAAAATGAAGGAGACAGCAGAATCTTACTTAGGACAACCTGTTAAAGACGCCGTTATTACCGTCCCAGCTTACTTCAATAACGCTCAAAGAGAGGCTACTAAAGATGCTGGTGTTATTGCCGGTCTGAATGTTCTCAGAATTGTGAACGAACCTACAGCTGCTGCCCTGGCCTATGGACTCGATAAAAACCTCTCAGGTGAGAAGAATGTGCTCATCTTTGATTTGGGTGGAGGAACATTTGATGTTTCCATCCTTACCATAGACCAAGGCTCCATGTTTGAGGTCCGCTCCACAGCTGGTGATACTCATCTTGGAGGGGAAGATTTTGACAATAGAATGGTTAACCACTTTGTGCAAGAATTCAAACGCAAGTACGGTAAAGACATTTCCAACAATCAACGTGCACTAAGACGACTTAGATCTGCATGTGAACGCGCAAAGAGGACACTGTCAAGCAGCTCTGATGCTAACATTGAGATTGATTCACTTTTTGAAGGCATTGACTTTTACAGCAAAATCACACGGGCCAGATTTGAGGACCTGTGTTCAGATTTATTCCGCGCTACCCTGGAGCCGGTAGAAAAAGCTCTTAAAGATGCTAAAATGGACAAATCCAAAATTCACGATGTGGTTCTCGTGGGAGGTTCAACAAGAATTCCAAAAATCCAAAAACTGCTCCAGGATTTTATGAACGGGAAAGAACTCAACAAATCCATCAACCCAGACGAAGCCGTGGCTTATGGTGCTGCTATCCAGGCTGCCATTTTAAAGGGAGACACAAGTGAAGCAATCAAAGATGTCCTTCTGGTAGACGTCACTCCACTTTCTCTTGGCATTGAAACTGCTGGAGGAGTCATGACCAAAATCATTGAACGAAATGCTAAAATTCCCTGCAAGGCATCAAAGACATTTACAACATATGCTGATAACCAACCAGGAGTTTCCATTCAGGTTTTTGAAGGTGAACGAGCAATGACCAAAGACAATAATAAACTGGGTAAATTCGAACTCAACGGAATCCCTCCAGCACCTCATGGTGTTCCACAGATTGAAGTGGAATTCAATTTAGACGCAAATGGAATCCTTAATGTATCAGCCAAAGACATGAGTACGGGCAAGTCTAACAAAATCACCATCACCAACGACAAAGGTCGACTGAGTAAGGCTGACATAGATAGAATGGTGAACGAGGCTGAACAATACAAAGACGAGGACGAGAAACAACGACAAAAAATAGCAGCCCGGAATCAACTGGAGTCATATGTGTTCTCTGTCAAACAGGCAACAGAGGAACATGGAGACAAACTCCCATCTGAAGACAAGGACACTGTCACCAGAGTTTGCAGTGAAACTCTGTCATGGTTAGATAGTAACGCCTTAGCAGATACCGAAGAGTTCGAATTCAAACTAAAGGAGGTTCAAAAGGTGTGTTCTCCCATAATGGCCATACTTCATTGTGGAAATCCGGGCCAGTCTGGTGCTAGTCAGGGCCAAGGACCTACCGTGGAGGAGATGGATTAAAGTGGAAATGATCTCTGTTTGCAGTATTATAAACTTTATGGATATATGAGCTGTGAAAGTTTTCAGTTTTTGTTTTTATAGATAAGTGAAAATGAAGCTGGATGTCGTTCCAATGATTATATATGTAATATTATGTATATATAAGTTATATGACGAGAATATGAGTGGTAGTGACTGTTCCTAGATTTATAATGAATGAAATCCAAGTTGTTTGTACATGTATTTATATTTATACAGTTGTTGTTGTTTTTTTATTTTTCTCAATAAAAATGAAGAATGAAAAATAGATTTCTTTTACCTTTATGAAGATGTTTATAAACCATTTATACATTATTATTTTGTGGAAAAGAATTGCAAAGTTGAGTTCATGTATTTTTTTTGTTTTGAAATCTGTACTGGTTCTTTCTAAGTATATATAATTAAACTAGAGGTACAGAGGGAAGGGAGAGCTAGCGACCGTTTAATTTTTGATAGAGACATGTTTTAACTTATATTTTACAGGATTTCTTAATGCACTTTAAGAAACATTTTGCAGTATCAAAACGTAACATTTAAAAACAGTCAGAATGGAAACTAGTGGTACTGTGATCTTTAAATGATACTCCCTGCTCTTTTTAGTTATAATATGGCAAAGTCCATGTTTTGTACTTGGAGACGCAAAATATGCGACGGATCAAAAAGTAAAGTAGAAGCTGCACAATGGCACTATGTAAAACTAGTTAGAGGTACTATGAGCAGTGAGCCCACTAAATGATACCCCGCCTCCCCTATAAATATAATGGCAGTGTCCATGTTTTGGGAAACCAAAAATATGTGTCGGATCAAAAGGTACTAGATAAAGACTTGTTACATGTATCTACCTTGCCTTCTATATATTGTTTTACGGTAACATATAAAGATGAATAACTCGTGATTTCGCATAATATTCAGATGCTACTACACCTCACGTCATAGTTAAGAATATAATGGCAGTGTCCATGTTTTGCTACGGAAATCCAAAATATGTCTCGGATCAAAAAGTAAAATAGTAGGTGCACAATGGCATTATGTACTAAACATTCTTTGGAAATCTCATCAAATTTCATTCAGTGGTATATGGGTAGTTGCGGATATGAGACGGTCAGGTACCCCAAAGCGTAACAGACAGACAGAAATACAGACGGACATCCCGATTACTATATGGTATATACCCTCCCACTTTTCAAGCGGGGGTATAAAGAAGTTGTGAAAGTATCATTAAATTTTATTTAATGGTATAGGAAGGGTTGCGGATAAGAGATGGGTACCCTTCAATATTACAGAAAAAATAGCTGTGTCTGTGTTTTGTCTGTCTGTTACGCTTTGGGGTACCCATCTCTTATCCGCAACTCCTCTCATACCACTGAATGAAATTTGATGAAATTTTTACAGAATCTTTAAAACATATTGCCATTTTGCACGGACGGCAAAAAATGGACACTACCATGATTATATTTATATGGGAGGTTGGGGGTATCATTTAGTGAGCTCATTGATCACAGTGCTTCTAGTTTTCTTGATATATGACTCGGATCAAAAATTAAAAATAGGAGATTCACAATGGCAATATATAATAAAGATTCTGTAGTAAAGATTCTGTTAAAGTTTGAACATATTTATACCCCCGCTTGAAAAGCGGGAGGGTATATAGTAATCGTTAATTCCGTCCGTCCGTCCGTCTGTACGTCCGTCCGTCTGTTACGCTTTTGGGTACCCATCTCTTATCCGCAACTCCTCTCATACCACTGAATGAAATTTGATGAAACTTTCACAGAATCTTTATTACATATTGCCATTGTGCACCTCCTATTTTACTTTTTGATCCGACACATATTTTGGGTTTTCTGGCCACAGCAAAACATGAACGTTGCCATTATAACTATATGGAGGCGGGGGTATCATTTAGTGAGCTCATCGCTCACAGTTCCTCTATTTCATTAAGTAGTATGAGAGGAATTGCGGATAAGAGATGGGTACCTAAAAGCGTAACAGGCGGACGGATGGGCGGACGGACAGAAACTCGAACGTACAGATAGACATCCCGATTACTATAAAGCCTCCCACTTTTCAAGCAGGGGGTATACTGTGAAATCACAAATTTTCGTGGGTGTTTAATTTTCGTTTTCAAGATATGAAGAGACCCACGAATTTATGTCCATCATGAAATGCATTTTTTCACAACGAAATCAAATCCCCGTGAACAAATAAATTCTTCTCAAACCACGAAAATTTTACCCCTCGAAAATATATGTTTTTACAGTAATTAATGAATCACTATGCGCCCGGCGGCAACAAAGTTTGAAAAAACTATTTTTAGCTAGCATATAGGTAACAGTCAAGGTCATACTGTATAGTCGTTGACCTTGCTGTCATTTGAATGAACTCTATTAGAGGAGTAAGCATACCAAATATGAAGTCCCTATCTCCTATGGTCCAAAAGTTATGGCAAAAAAATCGAAAAAGTTATTTTTAGCATATAGATCACAGTCAAGGTCAGATGGTCATTGACCTTGACGTCATTTATAAGAACCTAATAAGTGGAGTATGCCTACCATGCAAATATGAAATCTCTATCTCTTATGGTTCAAAAGTTATAGCGAAGGTTAAAGTTGACAACAGACAGACAAACAGATAAACAGACAATCAGACAGGACAAGAACAATATACGCCCTGGATCTATCGATCCGGGCACATTAAAAGGTCATGTCTCATTTATTATTAAATCCCTGCTTGAAAATCGGGAGGGTATATAGTAATCGGCATGTACGTCCATCCGTCTGTCTGTTACGCTTTGGGGTACCAATCTCTTATCCGCAAACTCTCATACCACGAAATGAAATTTGATGAGACTTTCATAGAATACACTGTATTTATTACATACATGTATTGTCATTGTGAACCTCCTATTTTACTTTTTGATTCGACACAAATTTTGGTTTTCCCATAGCAAAACATGGACACTGCCATTATTTTCATATGAGAGGCGGGGGTATCATTTATTGAGCTCATTGCTCACAGTATTTATAGTTTTACCGCTATTCATATGCAATTGTTGAGGAGGAGTTGTGGATAAGAGATGGATAACCCGAAGCGTAGCGGACGTACGGATGTCCAGAAGGGCACTCCAATCACTATACATCATCACTATTGAATTTGGATTCATATATGGAATTCCATATATGAGAGCCATGCGACTGCTTTTACTTTGCCTGTTTACTGCCAGCAGCTTCTAAATGTTAAAACATCAATAAAATTAGCAAAAGTTTAAAAATAATTGGTTGTTTTTGCCTCTAATTTTTATTATTTTGTTTTCCAAGATAGCCATCTTGATTCAAAGTTAAAATAGCAAAAACAATTTGATCGTTTCAAATAAATGTTCGACATATGGTTGCTTAATGTGCTATTTTAAAAAAATGGGTGGGAGGTTGGTCTTCTACTCGTAGATATGAAAATCTAGTAAATAAATACCTGTATAAGTAGAATTTTTAGCGAGGATTTAATTTTGGCATTATTAGCGAGGGTCATGAGATCGCTAATATTGAATACTGCTAAAAATTAGTTGCATTTTATTTGTAATAGCTGCTTTAGTAAGCATTTTAAAATTGCTAAAATTACCTCTTGCTAAAAATAAATTACCAATTTTTAAGGAGAAATCGCTAAATTTGCATCTCGCTAAAATTTCCACTTATGCAGTATATTTTAAAGTATGTACTAGAGAGAACCGTGTTAGCCATATTGAAATAAAAGCATCCTCGCATTGTGCCCCTTGAGGCTAAGGTTGGGTCTGAATTCAGGGTAAAAATTAAGTAAGTTTGTTCATTTTCATGATGTTTAACGTCCATGTCGAGAATTTTTCACTCATATGGAGACGCCTTCAAAAGAACAGCAGGACCGAGGTTACAATTCTAGTTCGTCGACCTCTCTTTAGGAAATGTTTACTAATTAATGCGTAGTCAATGTAATCTTTTTCAACTTACAAGCAATATGTGCTTGTCAGCTTTTGTGTCCCCACCTATCCAAGTTACCTCAAGGTGTTAAAAATTAAACTGGAATCTATTCTTTATCTTAGGAAGCTTGTATACTAAGAAATACGCACGCTAACTCTCTATTCCCGCCTACATTTGCAACCATTTAATTCAATATAAATGGCAATTTGGTCATAAATTCTTTGTTTAATACAAAGAATAGTTCAATAGAAATTGATGAATTGTCTTGATACCAGCGCTAAATAGTAAATTATCTCTAACCCCATCTCTTGAAAAAAGGAGGGTAAATCGGACTTTCAAGCATCACCATATTTTGAAATAGTCTTGGATGTGATTAAATGTTCCTTCGTTTCTTATGTTTTAGACAAATAAATAAAACATATTAAGTATATTAATAAAATATGTTTCAGTTGTAAATCGATTTGGTAAAATTGGTGGAAAAATAAGCATTTTTGTCGGGTTTTTTTTATCAATTAACATATGTTCCACCCGTGACACACAAAAAGCTTTGGTATGAATTCGTGAAATAACAATAAATATTACCTGTAAAAAGGAAATTTTTGTGTCACGGAGAGGGGAGATGTTTTAAAAATATTTTCCGTTTTTCGTTGATTTCTATAGGGAAACTTTGAAACTTTTTATTTCGCTAAAGCCCCCACATGGGGTAAATAGTGAAAAACACAATTTTACCAATTTTTCTAGAGTTATCTCCCAAATACTTCTCAAATAAGTAATGTTTTATGAATATCTATAAAAATATTTTAAATTCATCGAAGGTAGGCGGGAGAACAATACTATCGTTCGCAGTTCTTTCAATATTATGTAAACGGAAGAAACGACAACTTCATGCATTAAAACAAAAAATCACGTACGGGTAGTCTATGGTATGAAATTCAATTCAATTCAATATTTAGACTAAAGCTGTAATCAACTATGGTTTCAAAGTCAGAAAAAGAGAGCGTGTATAAATGTCTGTTTGCGGTGGAAGGACAATGGTTTTTTTTTTATAATTTTCGTTAATTTAATTGACTGATTTCAGGCTGCATTTTTATGTACATGTTTATATCCCCCGCTTGAAAACCGTAGGGTATAATTTTATAGAAATTGGGATGTCCGTCCGTCTGTTACGCTTTGGGATACCTATCTCTTATCCGCAACTCCTCTTTAACCACTCGGTGGAATTAAATGAAACTTTTGCCATTGTGACATCCTATTTTACCTTTTGATCAGACACATATTTTGGGTTTTCCAGACGACAAAACATTCACACTGCCAATTTGTCTTTGTAATATTGAAGGGTGTTCATCTCTTATCCGTAACTCCTCCTATACCACTCAAAGAAATTTAATGATTCTTTCACAGATTCTTTATAACGTAATGCCATTGTGCACATCATATTTTACCTTATGATCTGACACTTCTTTCGTGCCTCCAACTTTGTCATTATAATCATATACGAGGCGCAGGGAGGAGGGGTTTTCATTTAGTGAACTCGTTGCTCACAGCACCTCTAGTTTATCTTGTATTGTTTAATATTACGTGAACGTTTATAAATGTCTGTATATTTTCACAAGGTTTAAGTTGCATTAATATTTTTACTATTGCAGTACATTTTAACAGCAAATAAAAATTCTCAAAAATGATTAATTCATAGGCTAAAAATGTATTTGTAAAATATTCTTATTTTCTGTTTCATCTAAACAATTAAATGTCTATCTTATTTCTTCGAACATGCCTTACCCATTATCAAAAAATAAAACATATTATGCAGGTAGATATATTGTGTATTTAAAAAAAATTGTTCACAAGTTTTAGGATTAGCATATACAATGACTAACTCTGTATTAAAGTATATTCCTTAACAATATCAACATTATTTCCACTATAAATGAAAATTAGAAGACTGATCTATATCATTTTCTTTCATCAAATCAAATCAAATCAAATTTGTTTAAAACTATTTCTCGAAAATTCTAGATCCGCCGAGGCTACACATATTATTTACGTTTCGGTCTATTTATAGATTAGTGCTTTCGGGATTCATCGCGCATGTTCCTGAAAAGGGAATCTCGTATAATCAAGAACTTTCATCATTAGTATATAAAGCCTGACTCAATCCCAAGATGTCAGTTCAACGAAGTCTTACACGACAGAAAGACAAACTACTACTTTGTATCAAGGATACGCTACCAACAGTAAGTGATTATCTGACACACATTTGTACTTTCACTTTAGTGTTTACAAACAATCATGGCTAATAAAGCCCCAGCTATCGGCATTGATCTCGGAACAACGTATTCCTGTGTTGGTGTCTTTCAACATGGAAAGGTGGAAATTATTGCCAATGACCAAGGAAACAGAACGACGCCCAGTTATGTGGCATTCACAGACACAGAGAGACTCATTGGAGATGCAGCTAAAAATCAGGTTGCACTAAACAGCGCTAATACGATTTTCGATGCCAAAAGACTGATTGGACGCAAGTTTAATGATGAGAGTGTGCAAGCCGACATGAAACACTGGCCGTTTAAAGTCGTCAATGAGGGAGGAAAACCAAAGCTTGAAGTAGAACACAAAAATGAGAAAAAACGATTTACACCGGAGGAAATCAGCTCCATGGTACTGACCAAAATGAAGGAGACGGCAGAATCTTACCTTGGACAACCTATTAAAGACGCCGTCATTACTGTCCCAGCTTACTTCAATAATGCTCAAAGAGAGGCTACCAAGGATGCTGGTGTCATAGCCGGTCTCAATGTTCTCAGGATTGTGAACGAACCCACAGCGGCCGCCCTGGCCTATGGACTCGATAAAAACCTCTCAGGTGAGAAGAATGTGCTCATCTTTGATTTGGGTGGAGGAACATTTGATGTCTCCATTCTTACCATAGACCAAGGCTCCATGTTTGAAGTCCGCTCAACCGCCGGAGATACACATCTTGGAGGTGAAGATTTTGACAACAGACTAGTTAATCATTTTGTGCAAGAATTCAAGCGCAAGTACGGTAAAGACATTTCTAACAATCAACGTGCACTAAGACGACTTAGATCTGCTTGTGAACGCGCAAAGAGGACACTGTCAAGCAGCTCTGATGCTAACATTGAGATCGATTCACTCTTCGAGGGCATTGACTTTTACAGCAAAATCACACGGGCAAGATTTGAAGACTTGTGTTCAGATCTGTTCCGCTCCACCCTTGAGCCGGTAGAAAAAGCTCTTAGAGATGCTAAAATGGACAAATCCAAAATTAACGATGTGGTACTGGTGGGAGGATCAACAAGAATTCCCAAGATCCAGAAACTGTTACAAGATTTCATGGGAGGTAAAGAACTCAACAAATCCATCAACCCAGACGAAGCCGTGGCCTATGGTGCTGCTATCCAGGCCGCCATTTTAAAAGGAGACACAAGTGAAGCAATCAAAGACGTTTTACTTGTAGATGTCACTCCACTTTCTCTGGGCATTGAAACTGCTGGAGGAGTCATGACCAAAATTATTGAAAGAAATGCCAAAATTCCCTGCAAGGCATCAAAGACATTCACCACATATGCTGATAACCAGCCAGGAGTGTCCATTCAGGTTTTTGAAGGTGAACGAGCAATGACCAAAGACAATAATAAACTGGGTAAATTCGAACTCAATGGAATCCCTCCAGCACCTCGTGGTGTCCCACAGATTGAAGTGGAATTCAATTTAGATGCAAACGGAATTCTAAATGTTTCAGCCAAAGACATGAGTACGGGCAAGTCTAACAAAATCACCATCACCAACGACAAAGGTCGACTGAGTAAGGCTGACATAGATAGAATGGTGAATGAGGCTGAACAATACAAAGACGAGGACGAGAAACAACGACAAAAAATAGCAGCCCGGAATCAGCTAGAGTCATATGTGTTCTCTGTCAAACAAGCAGCAGAGGAACATGGAGACAAACTCCCATCTGAAGACAAAGACACTGTTACCAGAGTTTGCAGTGAAACTCTGTCATGGTTAGACGGTAACGCCTTAGCAGAAACTGACGAGTTTGAATTCAAACTAAAGGAGGTTCAAAAAGTGTGTTCTCCCATAATGGCTAAACTTCATGGAGGAAATCCGGGTCAGTCTGGTGCTAGTCAGACTAATGGTGGTCCTACAGTAGAGGAGATGGACTAGATCTGTGATCATTGTTACTATTTTTGCTCCACTTTTAAATTCTAACCATTTTTCTCATGCATCATGTATATATGCGAATATAGATCATTAAAAATGTGTATATAATTTCATGTAGTTTTATAAACATAATTTACAATTGTTAAAATTTATATTTTGTTGTTCAAAATAAATCGAATTCAAATTGAGACATTGTTGATTTTTTTATTTTATCTTGCTATGTACCTGGAATTAAGACAATGAATTGGAGAGCAATTTGTCGTAGTTATTACGATTAGGATTGGAATGTGATTCTAATAATCTACGAAAAAATAAATCTGCAGAATAATCCATGAGACACCCCAAAAGGAACACTAATTTTAACACAATAATTTGAGAGGACCGGTAAATACACATTGGATGTTTTTTAAACATGTATAAAAATATTTAATGAAATTAGTTCAGTTTCATTTTAAGGTTCTGATGGTAATCCTGATGCTAGATTATAAATTTTAAATCATTCTCAAAATACTTTACATTTGTCAAGCTGTGAACAAAAATATCAGCTTGCGATTGTAGTTTGCTGTTTTGAATGATTTACTTAACATCAAACATTTTTATTGCTGGGTGACATATGAATACTTATGCTGGAATATCAAAAATAAGAAACACATGTAAGTAAGCTTATTAAATTATCGTTACGCTTTTAATTGTCAATTTGGTATTTCTTGCATTTGGGTATTTAGTTGACCCTCTGTAGAAGATTCATCTTCTGGGGTAGCAGACAGTAATAGAATCAAGATGCTAAAAAGGAGCATTGTGTGACTTCATCAGAAGCTTGAAATTAAGAGATTTAGGGTGGAGCGCTTTTCAAGAGACAATTACCGTATAAGTGGAAATTTTTACCGAGGATTTGATTTTGGCATTATTAGCTAGGGTGCTGACAACGCTAAAAATAATTTTGCTTTTTCAATAAAAATGGAAGTCGTAAATACTTACCTGGTCATTGGTCATTGCAAAAATATTTTGTTAAAAAAGGTTCTGATTGCACACACAAGTACTCTGAAGTTGGCATCAAGTAGATGCTTGAGTTTCTGATTGACAATATCTAGTATGTGGTTTTATGGAGACCAGGTCTTTCAACAATCTATTAAAATTCCCATGGGAATCAGTTGCGCTCCGTTATTAGCAGACCTAGTTTTGTATTCATATGAAGCATAATTTATGCAAAATCTTATGCGTGAAAAGAAGAAAACACTTACTGTGGCCTTCAACTCGACCTTCAGATATATCGACGACGTATTGTCAATTAACAATGGTAATTTCCATTCCTACGTCGATACGATATATCCAGAAGAGCTTGAGATAAAAGATACCACAGAGTCTGACACATCTGTTTCATACTTGGATATTTTACTTGAAAAAGCGTTAATGGTAACCTAACAACCAAGTTGTATGATAAACGTGACGAATTTAATTTTTTTTAATGTCAACTTCCCTTACTTATGCAGCAATATACCTTCATCATCGGCATACGGAGTGTATCTATCTCAGTTGAATCGATACGCAAGAGCATGCTCTACGTATGAACAATTTCTAAAAGGAGGTAAATTATTGACAAGCAAGTTGATGAAACAAGAATATCAGCACTCTCGTTTAAAGTCATCATTTCTTAAGTTCTATGGTCGATACAATGACCTTCTCAGCAAATACAATTTATCATTGGGTCATTATGCTTACTGATGTTTTTCATACTAATCATTAGTCCATTATTTATACACTGAATTGACGACGGATTTTTCCGTTATTTCACGATCAAGACAATGAGCACACGGCGGGGGATGCTCAATCCTCCATGTCACCTGATCCCACCTCTGATGTTTCGGAGGTCCGTGTTTGCTCTGCCCATATTTTATATTGTTTTATGGACTTTGATATTGAATACTGTTCGTTATCTCCATTTCCTTCTCGTAATAGCTTCTTTAGTTATTATTTTAAAAAATCGCTAAAATTGCTTCTTGCTAAAAATAAAATACCAGTTCTTAGGTAGAAATCGCAAAATTTGCGTTTCTCTCAAATTTCCACTTATAGGGCAGTTCTATACTGGATTGATGACTTTTTTTTTTTTTTTACACATTTGCCGTGTGAAGGAATTTCATTTTTTTTTTTTTAAATATCGTTATTTATAGGCTCTAAATATATTTTTTCCTTAACATTTTAAATAATTTTTCATTTAGTTTTTTTTTTTACAAATTCGAAAACAGTTCATTTTTTAAAGAACTACTAAGGATGAGCGTGAATACTCCTTTTGTTACATATTAGAATCGAACTTGTCGAAAAAACTGTAGAGCAAACTGTATTGCTTTAAACGAGATAGTTGAATTTCGTAATTTGTGGCAATTCATCTTATAAATAATGATATAAATTCGATTTTGAAAATCAGGAGGTACAAAAATTATAACGCTTCACACATACTTTTTATAAACCAATTGACTAGTGGATTGTTGTTATACAGTTCATGTCATAATAAATTTTCAAAAATTAAATTTATTTATAAATTTTATTCAAATAAAATAATTATGATAAAGACAATATCTATATTTCTCCATGTCCTGCCTAAAAACTGCAACAGTGCAAAGTGTTAGATTAAATAGTCCACACACATACTGACACCATTG
The DNA here is from genome assembly GCA_003671525.1 of Saccostrea glomerata. Classification (NCBI taxonomy): domain Eukaryota; kingdom Metazoa; phylum Mollusca; class Bivalvia; order Ostreida; family Ostreidae; genus Saccostrea; species Saccostrea glomerata. The sequence continues at coordinate 854,324 of PRKT01000018.1, read as the reverse complement.
AAGACCAGTGACTGCCATCTCGGTCATCATCTGGTGGAAGTAGTTATGGGTGTTCCCTGGGTTGCACCCATTTTCATCTTAAATGATGGACTCACATTCAGAGATAGGCTTCAAATGAAACTCGATTTCCAACAAACCATGTGGTGGTGATAAAGATGGGCAGAAGGTGGAATATTGAAGGTGCCTCACTACCTCAACGAAATAGGATTTTCGAGTTTGGACACTTCCCACCCACCCCCTTTTTTCCGCTTGTCATGCAATTAGACTTTTCAGGTAATTTGTCAAAAAAAATTCTAACCTCCTCCCCACTATCAAAAGCGATGTTATACCGGTATTATATGTGTGTGTATATTATAATTTTATTTTTTTTTTACTCCTTTATATGCATTTTACCTATTCTAAGCAAACTCGATAAAAACATAATATATTATAATTTATAAATTTTTATGAAGACCTTTACTATATCAATGTTTTACACTTTCAAAAGAAATTGCTATAAAGACAATGATAGAGGAATGATATAATTTAAAAATCTAACAATTAAACACACAACTGGTAATATGCATCCCTTTACGTTTTTTTAGCTCACCTGAGCCGAAGGCTCAAGTGAGCTTTTCTGATCACATTTTGTCCGTCGTCCGTCCGTCCGTCTGTCCGTCTGTCCGTCCGTCTAGCTGTCTGTCTGTCCGTCCGTCTGTAAACTTTTCACATTTTCGACTTCTTCTCAAGAACCACTGGGCCAATTTTGACCAAACTTGGTACAAAGCATCCTTGGGTGAAGGGGAATTTAAATTGTTAAACTGAAGGGACATATCCCCTCGCAAGGGGAGATAATCAAGAAAAGACAAAAATAGGGTTGGGTCATTAAAAAATCTTCTTCTCAAGAACCACTGGGCCAGTAAAG
>PRKT01000018.1:825097-846813 GCA_003671525.1 Saccostrea glomerata | reverse complement strand
CCCCCCCCCCCCCCCCCCCCCCCCCCCCGCGGACATTGGTATGACACGCCAAATTCACAAAAATGAGCTAAACCTAGTTTCACAATTGATAAACTAGGTTTATCGACCCTAAACTATATTTAACGATTCGTTAAGTATTGTTTTCATCTGTAAAACTATATTTAACGGTTTTAACTATAGTTTACGAATGCTAATCTAAGTTTATCTTTCTGTAATTAAACGTTAACAATAGATTTTCTTGATAAACATAGATTCACGTCTGTAAACTATAATTTACGATCGTTAACTATAGTTAAGAGTTGTAAACCATAGTTTACGAATCGTGAAACTGTATTTATCAAATAATCTATGTTTTGCGATCGCAAATGATTGTTTTCGGTGTCAAGTATAGTTTACGGTTGTGAAACATAGATTATCGCGTTAACTATGGTTTATGGATGTAAAATATAGATTAACATTGTTAACTCTAGTTTACAGTCCGTAAACTATAGTTTACAAACGATAAACCTAGTTTATCAACTGTGAAACTATGTTTAGCTCATTTTTGTGAATTTGGCGTGCCATACATTGGTTATTTTACAGTAATTAACCTTGAATCTACCCTATATTCGATGAATTTTATATACTAATTTCAATATTCTGTCTATTGAAAAGAATGACAACTTCATTCATAAAATGATAAAATGTTCAACAAATTACCTTTGGGTTGTCTGCAGTACGAGATTTAATTTAATTTAGACTAAAGATGTAATTAGCTGATTTTAATGTCACTAAAATAGAACGTTTAAAACGGCTGTTTGCAGTGGAGGAACTATATATTGATCTAATTGATCATCAAGGTTTAAGTTGAATATAGATTTATTTTATAGCAGCTCATTTTAACAGCGAATGAACATTCTCAAAAATGTAGGTCATATAATTATATTGATTGAATATTAATATCAGATATCTTCTATACAACTTTTACGACTTGCAGGGCTTTTATACAGTGACATACTAGTACAGAAACTTTTTTTAAAGGATGCATACGACATGAAAATGAATAAAGGTGAGGAAATCGCATTAAATTAACTCATGCGCTAAAACATTTATTCGCAAAGAACTATTTCTTATTTATGCTTACATTTAAACAATTAAATTTCTATTTTTTTCTTTAATTGACAAGGGTTGATTCATACCATTTTCTCACTTGAATCAATTTTTTTAACTCCTTAGTATTTCTCGAAAATTCTAGTTCCGCCGAGGCTACACATACTGGGTGCGTTCACAATTCTTCCATTGGTACAAATATCGATTTGCCATTGGCTTGTCTTTGGCACCAATGTTAAACAACAATACAATTGGTTGCCTTAAAACTGTGAACAGTATATTGGTAAACCAATGACAAAACGACCAAAGGCTGTACCAATGGTTGTCAAAAGTGAAAATTACTACTGGTCACCAATGGTAGTCAATGGTTACCAACAGCAAATGTTGAGTTTTTCACCATTCTTCAGAAACAACAAATTCAAAATGAAGTTTGTTTATTGCACTCCTTAAACAAAATAAAATTACTTTTATGGACATGACTTTATATGAAAACTTGTCTTCAGGCGATATTCTTTTGCCAAAACAAGTGATCATTTGTTTGAAATTTGAAATACTAAGTAGAGATAACAAGATTTTCCCTTAAATTGTAGTAGAATTCATCTGAAGTTTTATTACCAATGAGGAAAGTTCACACATGCTACCAGAAACGGTCCAGGTAGCCATCTTGGGAGTGACTCTAAAAAACGAAAAAGTCTGGGTTACCAATCTGCCATAGATGTGGTTGGCCTGCAGAATTGGTAACCAATAAAAGTTACCAATGGTAAACATTGGTACCAATGTGGTAGTTGTACTTAGTTTAATATGATTTTAATTAATGCTATATATTTTATTTCAGGAATATCATTCATTCATTCAGTCATTCATTCTTTCATTCATACATTTACACAAGCGCTGCGCATTACTAATATTGTGTTCTTTATTTGTTTAAAATCATAAACATCCCTATTTAAATAATGGTTTAACCCAAAGGCTATGGGTTAAGGTAAATTTTATGGAAGAGTCTATTTATAAATAAGGGTGTACCTTTCTTTTGGTCAGTTGGTGTTGTATGGTCAGTGTTTGCCAATTCAGGCGGGAAAACTTTTGTTTTATCCTGTTCAGAGCTACTGTTTGAGAGGGGTGTTGTCAGAGACCTTGTTTTTGTTTATTTTCAAACCTGATATTAATTGGAGTAATTTAAACACCTTTAAACTGTCTGTCATCATGTAATTACACTAAATCCTGATCAAGGAAATACAGTATTCTCACTCAGTTCCATACACTGGGATGATTCTGATTCAATTTAATTTATTTCATCTATAATTCAACGTTAATTTCTCCATGGAATAAACGAATCCAACTCTATTTACCGTCTTGTTCATCTTAATTTCTACAAGAACCGGTTACATCAATGTTTTGCCATTGGTAAATTACACCACCAATATCAACCAATGGGATAATTGTGAACGCACCCACTTTTTACGTTTCGTGCTATTTATAGATTAGTGCTTTCGGAATTATCAAGAACTTTCATCAAATAATATATAAAGCCAGACCCAGACCCAAGATGTCAGTTCAACGATGTCTCACATGACACAAAGACAAACTACTACTTTGTATCAAGGATACGCAACCAACAGTAAGTGATTATCTGACACACATTTGTGCTTTCACTTTAGTGTTTACAAACAATCATGACTAGTAAAGCCCCAGGTATCGGCATTGATCTCGGAACAACGTATTCCTGTGTTGGTGTCTTTCAACATGGAAAGGTGGAAATTATTGCCAATGACCAAGGAAACAGAACGACGCCCAGTTATGTGGCATTCACGGACACCGAAAGACTCATTGGAGATGCAGCTAAAAATCAGGTAGCACTAAACAGCGCTAATACGATTTTTGATGCCAAAAGGCTGATTGGACGCAAGTTTAATGATGAGAGTGTGCAGGCCGACATGGAACACTGGCCGTTTAAAGTTTTCAATGAGGGAGGAAAACCAAAGCTTGAAGTAGAATACAAACACGAGACAAAACGATTTACACCAGAGGAAATCAGCTCCATGGTGCTGACCAAAATGAAGGAGACGGCGGAATCTTACCTCGGACAGCCTGTTACAGACGCCGTCATTACCGTCCCAGCTTACTTCAATAACGCTCAGAGAGAGACCACCAAGGATGCTGGTGTCATAGCCGGTCTCAATGTTCTCAGGATTGTGAACGAACCAACAGCTGCTGCCCTGGCTTATGGACTCGATAAAAACCTTTCAGGTGAGAAAAATGTGCTCATCTTTGATTTGGGTGGAGGAACATTTGATGTCTCCATCCTTACCATAGACCAAGGCTCCATGTTTGAAGTCCGTTCAACTGCTGGAGATACACATCTTGGAGGTGAAGATTTTGACAACAGATTGGTAAATCATTTTGTGCAAGAGTTTAAACACAAGTACGGAAAAGACATTTCTAACAATCAACGTGCTCTAAGACGACTAAGATCTGCATGTGAACGCGCAAAGAGGACACTTTCAAGCATCTCTGATGCCAACATTGAGATTGATTCACTTTTTGAGGGCATTGACTTTTACAGCAAAATCACACGAGCCAGACTTGAGGACTTATGTTCAGATCTGTTCCGCTCCACCCTTGAGCCGGTAGAAAAAGCTCTTAGGGATGCTAAGATGGACAAATCCAAAATTCACGATGTGGTACTGGTAGGAGGATCAACAAGAATTCCCAAGATCCAAAAACTGCTCCAAGATTTCATGGGAGGTAAAGAACTCAACAAATCCATCAATCCAGACGAAGCTGTGGCCTATGGTGCTGCTATTCAGGCAGCCATTTTAAAGGGAGACACAAGTGAAGCCATCAAAGACGTTTTACTGGTAGATGTCACTCCAATTTCTTTGGGCATTGAAACTGCTGGAGGAGTCATGACCAAAATCATTGAACGAAATGCTAAAATTCCCTGCAAGGCATCAAAGACATTTACAACATATGCTGATAACCAACCAGGGGTGTCCATTCAGGTTTTTGAAGGTGAACGAGCAATGACCAAAGACAATAATAAACTGGGGAAATTCGAACTGAATGGAATCTCTCCAGCACCTCGTGGTGTTCCACTAATTGAAGTGGAATTTAATCTAGATGCAAACGGAATCCTAAATGTTTCAGCCAAAGACATGAGTACGGGCAAGTCAAACAAAATCACCATCACCAACGACAAAGGTCGACTGAGTAAGGCTGACATAGATAGAATGGTGAACGAGGCTGAAAAATACAAAGACGAGGACGAGAAACAGCGACAAAAAATAGCAGCCAGGAATCAGTTGGAGTCATATGTGTTCTCTGTCAAACAGGCAGCAGAGGAACATGGAGACAAACTCCCTTCTGATGACAAAGACACTGTCACCAGAGTTTGCAGTGAAACTCTGTCATGGTTAGACGGTAATACCTTAGCAGAAACTGACGAGTTCGAATTCAAACTACAAGAGGTCCAAAAAGTATGCATTCCCATAATGGCCAAACTTCATGGAGGAAATATGGGTCAGTCTGGTGCTAGTCAGACTAATGGCGGTCCTACAGTAGAGGAGATGGACTGGGATTGAAACTGATATTTTGATGTCTATTTTAATTCTGAACCTCTTTCTCAAATAACATGTATATTTGTACATATGTAGGACATTAAATTGTACGTATAGTTTCAGGTAGATATATTAACATCATTTACAATTGTTTGAATATATATTTTGTTGTTCAAAATAAATCGAATTCAAATTGAGACATTGTTGATTTTATCTTGCTATGTAGCTGGAACTAAGGCAATGAAACATGAGAGCAGATTCTTGAAGCTATAATAATTAGGACTGGAATGTTGATTATTAGAATAGAAAAAAAATCTGCAGAATAATCCATGAGACACTCTAACAGTAACACATATATTGTTAAAAAAGAAGAAATGTACTTTGAGTACTGTATAAGCTATATATAAATGTAGGCAATAAGTACAAATGTATTCTTTCAAACTTTTGCGGCTGAATAAGAAGAATTTAACTATAAGAAAGCTAATTGTTAAAAATCTATTACCTAAGAAACTGCAGAAAATTACAAAGATGATATCGCATAGGCACCATCTCTATCTAGTGAGAAGTGTTAAACATGAAGATTAGTAATGTAGCCTTCATTATAATATAAGAATCTAAAGTTTAAATTTGTAAGCAATTTTATATCTTTAAAAAATATGTGGCTTCAAGTATGATGGTCCATAGAGTTGTAATGTTTCATTATTTCAAAAATCTTAAAGCTCAAATTTTTTTTACATGTAAATCGCCTTTGGAACACGAATTTCAACACAATTATTTGCGAGGACCGGTAAATATACGAGGGCTGTTCAATAAATTATGTCCTGAACTGTATGACATACAATACAGATATCATATGACATTAAACTTGACTTTTTCTCATTACTGAATCTTTACTGAATTTATAACAGTTTATGCGATTACTTTTCATCACATAGTTTCATCACGAGAAGCTGGGAGACAAGGGCTATTCGAGACACTGCATTATAAATGAATGGTAAAGAATTAGTAAACTAGAATGAAAATAAATGCTTCATTAAAACTGCTGAAAAACTTGTTAACAATCCCAAAGAAATATTCACTGAAATTTGTGACATTTACAGCAACCAATGCCTGATTTATAGACAAATGAGCAGGTGGATTTCAATGATAAAAAATTATATAATGGGCATCAAAAGTGGGTACCCTCCTTGCCAACAAAAATTATAACAACTTGTATATTATTTTCCAAATCTCAACAAATAATATTTGATTATGTATGATTGACTTTAAGATACATAACAAATTTGATATACATCATATCGGGAGTAATTTACACTGGTTTTAAGAAACGTTTGGCTGTAAAAAAGCTTGGTACTCAAAGGTCACCCTATATTTTGAAAAATGAGTGAAAACGACAGCGTGTACGATAGTCTTAACACTTATTTTAAAATATCATTAATTGTAGTTATCCACGTTTGTTTTATATTCAAATAGATATTGGAACATGAATCTATTGCTTAAAACCCTCAAAACAAAATTTACCATGAGATGTAATTGATTTAAATTGCGAAGGTCTAACAAAAGCAAAGGTATGCAAGAGCACAAAGACAGATTTATATGCAATTTTCTTAAATATTAGTGGTATTGTTGTTCAAATTCGTACTCGGGGAGACAGTTTAATATCTGAAGAAGTCTAGAAAAACAATTTGTTTGCAGAAAAATCGAAAGATTTATTAGAGGAAGGACCCAGAATCAGGAATCCACTAGTTGAATTTCTTCATGACAGCGTCCAAACCCGCATGCCCTGAAGAGTATAGGGGTTTTTGGGATAAACAGAAAGTTAACGTTTTTTCACATTAACAATATTTGCCAGATCTTTGATCTTTTGACTTGTTTCTATTTCCAAACTTGAAAAAACACCTTTCGGAAGGAAAAAACAAGTCCAGAAAATCATTGGATCTGCCATTTCCAGTATACTAAGGGTCATACCCAAAAATGAGTTCTAAAAACAATCAGAAATTGGATAACAAATGTTACGGACATGTGTTTGAATTAAAAGAGATTAATAAGTAAAATCATGAAGACTAAATCATTAAAAAGCGTCGTTTGCTTCTTTCTGAGCACCGAGGACATTATTTATTGAACAGCCCTCGTACGTTGGATATTTTTTATTTACATGTCTAAAAATATTTAATGAAATTTATTTTCAGGCGCTCTGCTGGTCAGTCTGATGATAGATCATAAATTTTAAATCATTTTCAAAATACTATACAATTGTCAAGTTGTGAGCAAAAATTATTAGCTTGCGATTGTAGTTTGCTGTTTTGAATGATTTACTTAACATCAAACATTTTTATTGCTGGGTGACATATGAATACTTATGCTGGAATATCAAAAATAAGAAACACATGTAAGTAAGCTTATTAAATTATCGTTACGCTTTTAATTGTCAATTTGGTATTTCTTGCATTTGGGTATTTAGTTGCCCCTCTGTAGAAGATTCATCTTCTAGGGTAGCAGACAGTGAAAGAATCAAGATGCTAAAAGGGGTCAAGAGCATAGTAAGACCTCATCAGAAGCTTGAAATTGAGAGATTTGGGGTGGAGCGCTTTTCAAAAGACAATTCCATGATTTATTATGCCCCCGTAAACGAAGTTTCGGGGGTATATAGTTCTTGTCGTGTCCGTCGGTCTGTCTGTCTGTCTCTCTCTCTGTCAGTCGGCAAACTTTAACCTTGCCCATAACTTTTGATTCAGTGGAGCTATGATTTTTATATTTCACATGTGTATTCCTTGTGACAAGACCTTTCTTTCGGTACCACTAAATTTGACCTTTTGACCTTGGCCTTGGAGTTTGACCCACTTAAACATAAATATTCTAAACTTTTACTTTGGTCATATCTTTTGAACAGTAGTAACCAGGACATTTATACTTCACATATGTATTCTTTGTGGAAAGACCTTAATCCCTGTGACAAGACCATTCATTTGATAGCAACACCTTCAACCTTGACTTTGGTGTTTGACCTACTTTTTAAAATTTTAACCTTGGTATAACTTCTGAATGTTAAGGGCTAGAGCTTCCATCATTTACATATGTATTTTTTGTGGCAAGGCCTTTCATTGGATACCAATGACCTTGACCTTGAAGGTTTCTGTACTTATGAAAAAAATTTAACCTTGGCCTACTTTCATTTTTCACATTTTGTATTTCCAGTGAGAATACCCTACTTTTAGTACCAATATATAAAATTTGCATTTGGCATGTTGCCATACGGGGGCATCAGTGTTTCACAAACACATCTTGTTTTTTTTACTGGAATTATGACTATTTTCACATTTGCCGTGTGAAGGAATTTCATATTTTCAAGAGTTTTATTTATAGGCTCTAAATATATTTTTTTTCTTAACATTTACATTTCAAATAATTTTCCATTAATTTTTTTTTTTTACAAATTCGAAAACAGTTCATTTTTCCCAAGAACTACCAAGGATGAGCATGACTACTTCTGTTGTTACACAATAAAATCGAACTTTTCATCAAAATTGTAGAGCAAACTGTTTTGCCTTAAAAGAGATAGTTGAATGTCGTTACTTGTGCCAACTCATCCATTAATAATGATATAAATCAAAGTTTGAAAATTCAGGAGGTACAAAAATTATAACGCTTCACACCAGCTAGCTTTTTATAAACCGATTGACGAGTGGAGTGTTGTATACAGTTCGTGTCCTGATAAATTTTCAAAAATTAAATCTCTTTTATTTTATTCAAATTAAATAATAACAATAAAAAAGACAATATCTATCTTTCCTTGACATGTCCTGCCAAAAATCCGAAACAGCAAAAGTTCTAAATAAAACTCCTCAGAAGTCCATACAAAAATGATATCATTGAAGACCAGTGACTGCGATCTACGTCATCATCTGGTGGTAGTGTTTTCCCGGGTGGTATCAATGTTCATCTTAAGTGAAGGACTCACATTCAGTCAGGGGCTTCAAAGGAAACTTGATTTCCAGAACTCTATGTGCCACACTCTATGAAAAATGTTGTTTGGTAAGGTATCAGTAACACTTGGCATACAATGACGATATTCTTACAATGAAAAATGCTTAATATCAGGATATATTTTCTTACATTATTCGTTACTTACTTTTCAGCATTAATAAATTTTATTCTAGCATTTTCTTCATCGAAAAATGTCCCCTGCGAGAGATGCAGTAATTCTGTTCTGTGGTATGGTATGCCATTTTAGATCCTGCGATTGAAGAGAGGTGAGAATTTCTATTTCACTGGCCTGCATCTCAGACACTGACAGTGACTTGAGTTTAACAGATTACCTGCTGTCTATTTCTACCGACACATTGTTAACACTGGAGGATCGAAAAGGTAAAGATGAAGCCTTCTGCATCCATAATTTTAAAACAAATCGCTATGCAGTTTCATTGGGGGATACCTTCAGGAAAATTCTTGTTATACATTCTCTGTTGTTCATACGGGATATAGGAACTGATAACATTATGATTTGTCAATTTTTGACGGAGCAATACACATTTCTCAAATCGGTGACATGTAACAGAAAACACCTTTGATGGCTTTACATGTGTCTCTCTTTGGATAACAGCGTGGTAAGCCAAAACTGTTTCGTCTGGAATGATGGATTTGTTGAGTTCTTTACTACAGACTCCACGCTACTTTCTTACCATGAAGCTTTCCGCTGTTTTAATAAATTCAAACACTGAGGTAAAAATTGAAAGTCAAAAAAACCAATAAAGAACTGCATTATCATGGAACTGTCTTCTGAAAAGCGTTCCGGCCCAAATCTCTCAATTTCAAGCTTCTTCTGTTCTCGTCCCTTTCTTTGGTCATGCTCTCTTGCATTTTGATCCTATCTCTGTCTGACACCACAGAAAATGAATCTTCTAGAGGGGCAACTAAAAACCCAAATGCATAAATATTAAGTTGACAATTAAAACCGTTATGATAATCTAATAAACTTACTTAAACGTATTATTTCTTATGGCTCTGTCTGATGTATCAGCATCGGTATTTGTAGGATTATGTCAACCAGCAATCAAATTACCGGTAGTTGATGTAAGATAAATCATTCAAAACAGCAACGGAATTCCTGTTCATACATGTAGCTTGACAAATGTATAGTATTTTGAAAATGGTTTAAAATTCATCCAGCATCAGACTAGCCACCAGAGCACCTTAAACTAATACCATTCAATCTGTGTATGAATAAAATATATTCAGTGTATATACTGTATGTACCCCATCACTAACGGCGATAAGATTTGTGCCCAAAGGCGAGTCATAGATAAGAAAATATTGAAGATGTTGTGAAATCTCTTAATATACATGAAATATACTAAATAATAAAAGATAAAAAATAATTTGGACTGGACCGGATTACTTGAAATGACATTTTTGTATCTTTTATTCAATGTTTGAGTGAAAGAATTGGTTACAAATTTAAACTGAAAATTCTCATGTTGTATTTAGGTGATGCATTCCCGATTTTCAATAAGCATATCGTAATTATAGGGATCCAGTGCCAGTCTGCAATACCATTATTGTTAATTCTCTGCTGTTTCCGGGGGAGTGCCATGGATTTTTAACAATTGGTCTCTGTGGAGTTGAATTCCTGCTCCTATTAAAAACATAGGGAAGACTGCTAGGTCTATGGAATAGATATTTGGTCATTATTTTCTCAAATCTTCTTGGAAGAATTTAGGAGCAAAGGCAGATTCAACCACGGCTTCATCTTTAATCTGTATTCCTTTTTCACGTTGTCTTTAGAAACTGAGATCAAGCTTAAAAGATATTGATATTGATAGTCTAAATATTATTGTTTTATTTAAAAAATTATATTAAAAAGGAGTCGTCTTTACCTTGTCTCCAGAACATCGTTAAGAAAAATAATTCTCTATTAACAAGTACCTATGATTGTCTATAATACATGAAGAATATTTTAGGATTTAATTTCCCCACATGAACACTTTTGAAGCAAATCAAGAGAAAAACCAAATTATCCTTCGTATTTGAAAAATATCATTCATCCATGAAATAATTTTGAACGTATCAAGCCTACATATGTATTTAATGCATGTCCCTGTATTTATAAAAGCCAAAGTAACCTGAAATTCAAAGAAACGGTACATTGAAAGACTGCATAGTACTCAAAGTCCAAATATATCTTTCCATGCATGATTGCTGTTGCTTTAAAGTAATAATGGAGTTTTAAGAAGAGACTTACTTTTACAATCGACGACTGACTTCTACAATTTAAACAGAGATGTTCAAGTCAGTTGTCAAATATAAAAGTCTCTTCGTAAAACTTCATTAATAGTAGTGTACTAGTGTGCAAATTTTTTTTTCACAGAACTTAAAATTTAATTTATTCTCACAATCGCAGTTGAAATTCCAATTATAAAACCCTCAACTTATTGCTCTCCAATTCCTTTGCCTTAGTTCTAGATAAAGCAAGATAAAAAAAAACCAATATCTTAATTTATTAAACACGGTTTATTTTGAACAACAAAATAAAATAATTGTAAATGGTGATTATATACTAGTAACTATATACATGGATATAAACTTATATACATTTTGATTGTCTAATATATATACACGATGCATGAAGAAAAAGCTTCAGAATTTAACACTGAAACAAAAAAAAAACAGTTTCAATAATGATCACAGATTTAGTCCATCTCCTCTACTGTAGGACCGCCATTAGTCTGACTAGCACCAGACTGACCCGGATTTCCTCCATGAAGTTTGGCCATTATGGGAGAGCATACTTTTTGGACCTCCTTTAGTTTGAATTCGAACTCGTCAGTTTCTGCTAAGGCGTTACCGTCTAACCATGACAGAGTTTCACTGCAAACTCTGGTAACAGTGTCTTTGTCTTCAGATGGGAGTTTGTCTCCATGTTCCTCTGCTGCCTGTTTTACAGAGAACACATATGACTCTAGCTGATTCCGGGCTGCTATTTTTTGTCGCTGTTTCTCATCCTCGTCTTTGTATTGTTCAGCCTCATTCACCATTCTATCTATGTCAGCCTTACTCAGTCGACCTTTGTCGTTGGTGATGGTGATTTTGTTAGACTTGCCCGTACTCATGTCTTTGGCTGAAACATTTAGGATTCCGTTTGCATCTAAATTGAATTCCACTTCAATTTGTGGAACACCACGAGGTGCTGGAGGGATTCCATTAAGTTCAAATTTTCCCAGTTTATTATTGTCTTTGGTCATTGCTCGTTCACCTTCAAAAACCTGAATGGACACCCCTGGTTGATTATCAGCATATGTTGTAAATGTCTTTGATGCCTTGCAGGGAATTTTGGCATTTCTTTCAATGATTTTGGTCATGACTCCTCCAGCAGTTTCAATGCCCAGAGAAAGTGGAGTGACATCTACCAGTAAAACGTCTTTGATGGCTTCACTTGTGTCTCCCTTTAAAATGGCGGCCTGGATAGCAGCACCATAGGCCACAGCTTCGTCTGGGTTGATGGATTTGTTGAGTTCTTTACCTCCCATGAAATCTTGTAGCAGTTTCTGGATCTTAGGAATTCTTGTCGATCCTCCTACCAGCACCACATCGTGAATTTTGGATTTGTCCATCTTAGCATCCCTAAGAGCTTTTTCTACCGGCTCAAGGGTGGAGCGGAACAAATCTGAACACAAGTCCTCAAATCTAGCTCGTGTGATTTTGCTGTAAAAGTCAATGCCCTCAAAAAGTGAATCAATCTCAATGTTCGCATCAGAGCTGCTTGACAGTGTCCTCTTTGCACGTTCACAGGCAGATCTTAGTCGTCTAAGAGCACGTTGATTGTTAGAAATGTCTTTACCATACTTGCGTTTAAACTCTTGCACAAAATGATTTACCAATCTGTTGTCAAAATCTTCACCTCCAAGATGTGTATCTCCCGCGGTTGAGCGGACTTCAAACATGGAGCCTTGGTCTATTGTTAGGATGGAGACATCAAATGTTCCTCCACCCAAATCAAAGATGAGCACATTTTTCTCACCTGAGAGATTTTTATCGAGTCCATAAGCCAACGCGGCCGCTGTGGGTTCATTCACAATCCTGAGAACATTTAGACCGGCTATGACACCAGCATCCTTGGTTGCCTCTCTTTGAGCATTATTGAAGTAAGCTGGGACAGTAATGACGGCGTCTTTAACAGGCTGTCCAAGGTAAGATTCTGCCGTCTCCTTCATTTTGGTCAGTACCATGGAGCTGATTTCCTCCGGTGTAAATCGTTTTTTCTCATTTTTATGTTCTACTTCAAGCTTTGGTTTTCCTCCCTCATTGACGACTTTAAACGGCCAGTGCTTCATGTCTGCCTGAACACTCTCATCATTAAACTTGCGTCCTATCAGCCTTTTGGCGTCGAAAATCGTATTAGCGCTGTTTAGTGCTACCTGATTTTTAGCTGCATCCCCAATGAGTCTCTCGGTGTCCGTGAATGCCACATAACTGGGCGTCGTTCTGTTTCCTTGGTCATTAGCAATAATTTCCACCTTTCCATGTTGAAAAACACCAACACAGGAATATGTTGTTCCGAGATCAATGCCGATAGCTGGGGCTTTACTATCCATGATTGTTTGTAAACACTAAAGTCTAAAGTGAAAGTAGAAATGTGTGTCAAGATAATCACTTACTGTTGGTAGCGTATCCTCGTTACAAAGTAGTAGTTTGTCTTTCTGTCGTGTAAGACTTCGTTGAACTGACATCTTGGGTTTGGGTCAGGCTTTATATACTATTAATGAAAGTTCTTGATCATACGAGATTCCTTTTTCATGATCATGCGCGACGAATCCCGAAAGCACTAATCTATTAATAGCACGAAACGTAAGTACTACCAGAATGTGCGCGATAAATCCCGAATGCACTAATCTATTTTTAGAAGATCTCGCATTAAAAGCTGGTGGATCTAGAATTTTCGAGAAAGAATGTGGGGAGGTTATTTTTGTTTGTTTATTTATTCCTTAAGTCATATGACTTATCAGATTGTTCTTGTATGCTTAATAATAAATTGAATAAACAATGTATGTAACTTAATTCAAAGATTAAAAAAAACAACCCAAGATAAACAAATAATATTTGTTTATTTTGGGTTGACTTTTTATTATCTTTGTATTAAGTTACGTATACTTTTACTGCAGTTATTAACTTTTAAAAAGATTTCTTTCTGATACCAAATAAACAGTGTCGTTAAATGAAGACAGTGTAATGTAAAGAGATTTTTTTTTTTTTTGGAAATCGATAAATAGGATAGATGTTTTAACAATGTTTTACAAGAGTAATCTACTTGAATCTATTAATACAAACTGTTAGGAATATATTTATTTACCGAAAGGTATACAACTTAAATTGAAAAAAAATTGGAGGGAGGGGGTGCAATGAGTATAATGTAGTCAATTTTTGGTAATTTAAGGTGTTTGTAATATTGCCCAACTTTTATTCGATCTTACTTGGTGTAAATGTAATAATTTTTAGGATATACGGGTTTGTTTCAGCTCTTGTTTTTGTATTCTTGTCTGTTCAAACTCCCAAGATTTAACATGACTAAATTCCACAAATGTATCCATGTAGTTATGTTTTCGTTTTCAAGCTGGACAAATTTTGCTCTGAAATGAATTTCGTCTTCTGTTTCTATTTCCTATAAAAAAGTGAAATGAAGTATAAAAGGTCATAACTGACATGAAGTGGAGGAAAGCGTTTCATGAAGTTCTAGCAGCTGAACATCACAAAATGAATCTTCGCTAGCCAAGGGTTTCCGATCCGAAATCTACTCTACAACGAGGGGTAGATTTCGGATCGGACACCCTTGGCTAGCGAAGATGCACAAAATGCAATTGATGGAAATTTCAAGTTGACCATGAACTCTTGTGTGACAGGCATATAAGATTTATATGGTGGCATATTTCTTTACACTATACAATCATGTTCCCTTTTGTTGTGTAGCTGCCGAGATGCTCGAAAATTTGAAGAACTGGTGGACATGTGACTTTATGAGACACCATTATGGCATACATTTATTGACCAAGTTCGAGACATGTTTACTCACATTGAGACGCCAGCACTTGTCGATAGAGGGCTAAGCTGCAAAAACCTATAACCGGCAGGTCCGCCGTCATAAAACTTTGAGAATTCTCAAAAAAATTTCTCAACTCAAGTTTTGAGAATCACACATCTGAGAATTTTAGAATAAAACAGAGTTTAAGGATTTTTTGTTTTTCTCAAACTTTTTATGACGGCCACTGAGTCTGAGAATTTTGGCTCCGAGAAAATTCTCAGACTTGTGAATTCCTTAAACTCTGTTTTATTCTCAAGTTCGCAGCTGAAAATTCTCAAGACTTGAATTGAGAATTTTTTTGAGAATTCTCGAAGTTTTATGCCGGCGGACCCAGCTGGGCCAGTATTTACTGCGATACGGGACCTCAGTCTATAGTTTCATCTGAAGGACCAGTCTTCGAATCCCGCAGTGGAATTCAAGCTCGCGACGTAAGGATCAACTCCTTACTCGACTTCTCTAGCAAATGCTCTAAACACTGTGCCAGGCGGGCGTCTCCGCTTTTAATAAAATGCTATTTTTTTCTGGGGAGATTTTTGTTTATACAATGAGATAACACACAAAATCATATGTCTAGAAAGATTCTTCCTTTTCTTAAGAGATAATATAAAAGTATAGATGTTCAATCTAGTACCCTGAACAATTTCCTTCATATGCTCTTTATCAAAGTGTCCTTTGAATTTCGTTTGAGCTGTTTTGCATTGAACACGCACATTCTTAAAACAAAATTGTAACTGAATAGACTAAAACCGTTATAAATGCATCGTTTTATTTAAGAAAAAGATTTTTGATTTCAACAGCCAACATTTGAAATACCCCGATAATAAGAATATATATATATATATACATGTATTATATTACTAGTAGATATGAATATAATTAAATATATTTATTCTACAACCCATCTATCAACATGAAAGTTGTCCCAATTCATTTGGATATAACCTGGTTATATAATGAACACAATCCATGGTGAACGGTAGAAAAACATTTTAGCAGAATTTCAAAAAGAGTGAATAGACAACTTCAGTCAAAGGACTTTTGGGCAGAAATACAATGTTACAAAAAGTGTCCTGTAAAAATCCTGACAAAATACATTTTGTCAGGTTTTCTTTACAGGTAAATTTAAGTGTTGACTTGATATTTCACTAGTGCTAATGTTTCAGACATTAACTGTGTTTAAATGAGGAGTATCTTGCTCAAAATTCTACTTTCATCTTCAAGTTACTGAGTGGGGTCAACAGAATAAGTCTGATTAGAGATTGAGTTTAGATATTTATTTTACTCAACCATCTACTTCAAAATCCACATTTTGTTTTCATTCCCACTAAAATCTTCCACAAATCTTCCACTGAATAACCAAAACACTTCTGCTTAGTGTCCATTTTCCTGCTAAAACCTTCTGTCAATCTGCTAAAATCTCCAACACTCATGGTGAATCACAAAAGGCTTATAACTTAATTTGCTGCCAAATACATATTTAATCATTAACAATAATTTTTTTCTGGATACAAAGCTCAGCTCCATTAGATTTTCAGCACCCGTCTCCAGCATCCCTGTAGTTATTGGAGTCTACACCTTCATTGAAAGCCACTTTTTGGGGTTCTCTTTCAGAATTTTATCAATGGTGGTCTGGGAAAATCCTTTGTTTAACATCTGAGGGACCACATTAAGGAGGACGTGAGAGTAGCCATGACCTCCAAACTTCATCTAGAAAATGATAACCAAACAGACGTTAAATATCAATGAAAGCTAAGCTTGGATCTATATGTTCTCACATGAAAGCATACTCCATAGCACAAGCAAGCACTAAAAGGTAACTGATTTTTCAGAGGAAAAGGGGTGAACAAATATATTCTTTATATATAGTTTATGATAACTTACAGTGTATATGCATAGAAATGCTCATACAGTATTCTCTTACACATATTAAAATAATTCCAGCCAGACATTTTGTATATAAAATCTTACCAGCCTGTGTTTGGTGTGTATATCTTGAGCAATAACAATTTTGTCCTTGAATCCTTGATCAATCAGGAACTGGATCTTATCAATTCTCTGAGCATCACTGGGCATGTCCACATTATAATTGTGAGTGTACATAGAAGTCTCAATACCAAACAAATCATATTCACAGTAGCTACCCATGGCTGCAAATTCTGCAAGCTGGCTATGGTCAAATATTGTCCCTTTCAAAAAGAAAAACAAATGCTTTTATTAATTCAAACATTGTAAAGCTGAAAAGAAAACAAGTGACTTTACACTTTACCATGTTAAAGAGTACTATTAAGGCTTTTATGCTAATATGTACAGATACTCACTATCAAGATGGGCCATGACCAGTTTGTTGACATCTCCTCCCGCCTCCTGGTAAACTCGGACAATTTCAAACGGAGCCTTTGAGTCCCTGCCTGGATGAATATTGACTGGACACCCTAGCTCACTCTGGACTTTTGCAGCTGCTTGTATCGCTGTTCTCTCACTCTCTGAAAATTAATTAAGTCCATTTAAGAGTTAGCTTTTCACACATTTTTCTTGCTAGTTGCATATGAAATATATACAAAGGTCTCCATCATTTGTTTTATACAAGACAGCACTACAGAAACAAGAGTTGTTTAAAATTTGGCATAGTATATACATTTCCATATTTAGGTAAATGTGGAATTTTTTAATAAGACATGGGCATACGCACACTTTCAAGATGGTAGGGGGGCTGTTACTTACTTCCAAGTGGCCAGCTACACCCGATTTCTCCGATGATCCCACATTTGATGTCCCCACCATCAGCTCCGTGAAGAAGATCTGTCTTCATCACTTCCGCCATCTCTTCTGATGTCATCTTCAATGTTTCTGGTCGTGATGACTCCACATAAAAACCTAACAAATAAAACATCTTTTATAATGATATGACTTTTGAACACATTCTGATTTTCTCAATCTCTCTAACTACACAAAATTTTTGGTCCATATCATGTTCATTGGTTAATACATTACCTGTTCCTGCGATAACATTCACCCCTGTTTCTCTTGCAACATACTGATAAAATTTTATGTCACGTTTGATTCCAAGGGTGGTGTTTTCCACAAGGGTCCCTCCTCCATTTTTCTTTAAGTCAAACAGAATTAAAATGTAATAATGAGATTTAAAATGGAATAGTTTCTCAGAAACACTAGCATTGAGACAAGAATATAAATACTTTGAAATTGTTTCATATATGCCATGGTAATTTAATATTGATATGAAGCAAAATTGACATTTATTGTCA
Source organism: Saccostrea glomerata (assembly GCA_003671525.1). Classification (NCBI taxonomy): domain Eukaryota; kingdom Metazoa; phylum Mollusca; class Bivalvia; order Ostreida; family Ostreidae; genus Saccostrea; species Saccostrea glomerata. The sequence continues at coordinate 828,835 of PRKT01000018.1, read as the reverse complement.
GTTTGTATTCATTAATTACATCTGTGAATTTAGTGATTATGCAAATAGTTGTTTTTAATAAACCTTGTAAAAATCCATTTCTTCAACAACAGCTGCATTTTCAGTTCGTAAATCCAAATTAGGTCTGTTTGAGTATCTGAATAGAATAAGTGTGCATGATAAATATTCATGTGCACAACAGTCACCTCATAAATCAGTTGCATTATAAAGATAACCTCACAAATCTTATTATTGTATCACGATATAGTTTATCAAGAGTTCAACAAAACAGTTGACTGTAGAATTCCCATTTGTAAAATTATTTGATGGTAACCCTTCACATCAAAATTACCTTTGTTTAAAAAAACAACCTGACTTTAGTGAAATATAATATGGAAGTACCTAGTACCTATATATCCATTACATTTATGTCCTGAACACTTACGGATACTGTCGGATATACCAGAACACTTACGGATACTGTTGGATATACTAGAACACTTACGGATACTGTCGGATATACCAGAACACTTACGGATACTGTCGGATGTACCAAAGGTTGTCTAGTGCAACAGGTGCCTCCTCCAGATATTTATATTTAGGGTCAATAGGAAGTCCCAGGGCAAGGGAATCCAGGGAGAGATGTTCATGGGTCAAGGTTATTCCCAGGGCACCAGGGTCTATTGGTCCTAAAACTATTATATAAAAAAAATAAAAATTTAAAGTACACTATAAAATCTGTTCTTAAAATGGAGCTATCAGTTCAATCTAAAGTTCACAATTAAGCTCATTAACCAAATTTGTATTGAACAGGTGCGTGGTTCATAGTGTTTTGTCAACCAATAAATCAAGGGGGGGGGCACAGTATGCAGATGTAGTTTGTACAAAGATTAACATCATTAAGTTAGCCTACCAGTCTGAACTTTTTCTGTCATCCCTGAAATTCCTATAAAATTGAAAAAAATCACCATGGAAAATGTCACAGTCGTAATTTAAAAGTAAACTTATTCATCACCATCACCGTCTTACAAACGCATGCATGCGTATTTCATAAAAATACGTTGTAACAACATGTGTATACTGTATATATATTAGTGATATTTGATCACAGATTTCATTATAACATTATAGATATGATCATTTATATTTACCTTCTGTGCGAAAAACGTGTATAACTTTCGTGAACCCTTGACTTTATTGAAACCGAAAGTAAGTGTTTATTCAGGAGCGGATATGGGGCGCCGTTTTGGTATTTACTGCAAAAAAGTGATATCACCTATTTAAATAGGTGATATCCTTATTCGAAAAGGTAATATCACCTATTTGATTCGAATTGGTGATATCACCTATTCCTTTTCATAGGCATCGGAAGCAAATTGAAAGCACAGGCACCTGAAGAGTGGATCAATACCCCTTTTTTATAATTAAAAAAAAATAGAGTGTATTATATCTCAAAAATTTCCAAACACATCCATATTTTGTTTTATGCAAGAAGATTGTACTTTTCCTCATGTTTAAAGAAATTAAGGCTTTATACACAAAGTTAGACACTTACTTTGTTATTTAACTTCTTTGTGGCCTTGAAGTTGACCATATACAATAGTTCTTCATGTAACCTCATAAACATTGCATTTATCACCTTTTCTGTCAATGACTTACCAGTGTATCAGTCCTCTTTGACTCTGATTTTCAGAATACTTCTTTTAATGCCCTCGTAATCGAAGATTTCTTTCATCATTACAAGGTATTTCTTTATTTGCGTACCACCAAATTTTATCATTTGATCTTGACCTTGGTGTTTGAAACACTCTTACACAAATATACAGTATCATACTTTTAATTTGACAAATTTTGAACGGTTGGTGCCAGGACTTTCATACTTCACATATGTATTCTTTGTGACAAGGCCTTTCATTGGATACTTAAAATTTGACCTTGGAAATTGACCAAGGTTAAAAAAAACTTTAACCTTGGCCATAAGTTTTGCACGCCCTACGGTTAGGGGTATGACTTTCATACTTCCAATAAATAACCCTTCTTTTGAGAAGACTTAAGGTACCAACATATTTGATTTGCATTTAAGCAAGTTTTACCTTCGCTATGTTGCAATACGGGGGCATCAATGTTTCAAGAACACACCTGTTTGGTTTTGTTTTGTTGTTTCGTATTTTTTGAAGTGCATGCTACCACTTTGGAGCTAAAAAGTTTTTTTTTATCTGCTTACAAAACTTTTCTTATATTTGATGCAATAGCCAAAAATACTTTCTGGAATATGATTGGCGGTGTTCTTTAGATATTGGCGATTGGTTTCGGAATTTTCATTTTCAGCCCGGGTTTTGGGTGATGAACATTTAAAAACCCTTTCTTTTTTTCTCTGTCTGGTTTTTAAAAAACTCTGTTTTTAAAGAATACCAAACTGTTGATCAAATATTTTATTTCAAAAACATCATCCATGTAGCAAAACATTTCGCATATAAAATGAATGATTGAAATTCAAGTATAAAATGGCAATTGTTATAAGATAAGATAAGGTCATATTTATCTAAAGTCGGGTACATCAACAAAGAACATTAGCTCTGAAGAGCTATTTTCCGACTAACACTCAATGCAATCTATTGTATATACTCGGTATATAAATGATAGTACAGCTATTTACTTGAAGATACGTGAAAAAGATGAAGATAAAAAACAATCCCATAAACCATGTATACAATTCAAATTGCGGACCGGGCGGGCAAAATCACAGATCCCTAGAAACACCAGAGATGGGATCAGATGCCTATATGAGGAGTAATCACCCCCTGTTGATCGGCCACATCCACCTCTGTATTGAGCAGTTATCTTAGTAATCCCTAAGCAAGTTATACATTAATTACAATAGCCCAACAAATGCCAATTAGTCATGGAGAACAAAGTGATTAGTAAAAATTTCCGTCATTCTCATGATTATTTTATCAAGGTGTTCAGCATTGAGCAAGCACTGCATTTCATAAAATCTACATCTTCATTGTAAGCCACTTCTTTGGATTCTCTATCAGAATTTTATCAATGGTGGCCTGGGAAATTCCTCTGTTTAACATTTGGGGGACCACATTAAGTAGGATGTGAGAGTAGCCATGACCTCCATACTTCATCTGTTTAAAAAGAATTCAATATACCTTGTAATTTCTTAATGTAGCATCAAGATTTCCGAAAATAAATTACTGAAATCTGACCTCAAACAGAAACAAATAATTCATATACAGCTTATAGAGATTTAATAGTTTATTTAAAAACAACTCAGTTTGAAGTATACCACCTTCCATGCTTGAAAAGTTGTTATGTTAGTAAAAAAGATACGCAAATCCTTCCATCCAAACGTCTGACGTTACACCTTTTGGGTTAGCCATTTCTTATCCGCAATTTCTTTTACACCACCGAATGCAATTTAATTAATCTCACGAAATATTTGTTACACGGTGCCATTGTGAATAATCTATAGGTTACCTGTAGCAATTCATAGACTATAACACTAAATTTGGAATACCCATTACTTTCGTATGTGCAACTCCCACTTGACGTTTTGATCAGACGTCGCATAGAGTTTCCTACAGCAAAAACACGTACTTTGCCATTATATACAATACAGCGGGGTGCCAATTTTATGAGCGGAACTCCTTTTTAACCCATTCAAATTAGAGGTACTGATAGCAGTGATTTCACAAAACGAAATCCCTCGTTTCCACCCAAGTATAATGGCAAAGTACATTGTAAACGAGT
>PRKT01000018.1:785395-818078 GCA_003671525.1 Saccostrea glomerata | reverse complement strand
GACCATGACCGTCTAAAAAAAAAAAAAAAAACCAAAAAAACGCTAATTCATAAATGTTGCACTTGCCTTTAATAAACGGTAATAAATCCAGATTCATATACTATATCAACTATTATGTCTGCTGAGCTCAAAAACACCTTCGACTCTAAAGTATATTTATAAGAACCTCACTTTCGACAAAGCCAAAGTATTTGCTATTCTTTATGTATAACTACATATAATGTAATCATGTATTCGGGCTTTATGCAAGGCATGGGAATTTTTAATTACCAGAACTCTTAGCCTTGAAAAACGCCTTTAACCATGGATTAAATAAAAAATGTAATTTCTTTAGTAATGGTGAAAATCGTTAATATAATTCCGCACACTAGCTGTGAGCAGCAGGCAGTTGAGAAGGACAATGTGCTGAATAAAGTCTAAAGATAGCGACTGATAATTAATCAAGCTCAAAATTCAAATTGGAACAATACAGAGTAGGAGCGGAGCAAACAGGGATCCCAAAAGTATCAAAGATTGGATCAGGTGCCATGGAAGAGTAAGCATACCCTGTCAACTGGTCACACTGTCATCTGCTCTTTGTCATCGGTGATCGGAAAGACGCAGGAAAATCCATAGACAGTTCAGTGTGAAAATAACATATAAAGAATTTGTATGAAAAACTTCATGTCAAGATCGACATAATGATGGATAGTGTAAATTGCTAACGATGTCATTATTTATTTACGAAACGTTGACTTTAAACGGGGCTGTTGATAGTGATCTTTGTATCATAAACTTATTTGTCAAAAGCTTGTCTAATTTTAGAGATTGTTCATACGTCCTTGCTTATGGGATCAAAGAAGTTACGAGTTGCATGTATAATGTTAAACTTTGAAAACTGGAAAGGGGAGGACGGTTACAATGGAATGTAAAAATAACATTTCCGTCAATTCTGTTCTAGACTCTTGTTGGGTAGCTTATCCCTTAAAGGTTTTTGATATTAAAATTCACTTTTAGATTGCCACAGCTAAATGATAAAATGATATTTTAAAAACTGCAGATAAGAACGCGTGTACTTGTGTACAAGGTACATGTATCAACCAGACCAGAGACATGTTATTTATGTCTGACCAGATGAATATAGGTGATTGAATTTTATTTACAGTGATGGACACTTTACTTGTATAGTTTGAGGCATGGATTCAACCTAAACAAAAAGATGAAAGAATTAGGTCCTACCATTGTGCTTAAAAATCAGTACTGACAGTAGAAATCAAGGCTGATCAGCTGATCAAGGATGAACTGGATGGTTGTGCATGATTACAGATCTATAGGCTTACATGAGATAGATTTAATAAAAGTTATATATATCTTTAAGTTCAATTAATGTATAAAAATCATCTCTTTATGTTGAGTTGAGTTTGCATCCAGTTATACACAATTTGATAAAGTTTTTTTCTGTATTGAAAAATAAATAAATAAAAAATGGGAGCCACAATGTCATCACTCAGTTTTACCAGAGACATATAAATTTTATTTTTTATATGTCACTGGTTTCAGATTTTGTAGACATTCGCCAAGAAAAACTCTCGTAAGAACGACTACTCCGGATAGAACTCGGAACTCCTCTGATGTTATGGGAAAACGAAAGTACAAACATCGATCCGGGCTGTCAATACCATTATTGACTATTTCTTTAGTTATAAGATAAGAAGGTCTACACAGAAGATGTAGGTAAGTAGTAGACTGTTCTGTTTTGTATTCTAATGTTGCAGTATCTTTAAGATAATTAGTGAATGTGTATGTTTCATAAAACTGCAGTCAACATTATGATTTTATCATTTATCTAAAGAGAATGCAGTTGTTTATTCACAGAGGCTTGTCATGAAAAGTGAAATATTTACCTTCTCTTTATAAACTTAAGCCTACCATAAGAAAATATATTATTTTTATTTTTAAAGTAGGCCTAGGGGTAATTACATCAAGAGAAGGTATACAAATATTTCGTGGGAAGCCCGTGAGGTTTATGGAGTTGTTTTCTATAGAGTGTTAGGCTAATAAATTGTTTTGAATTATCTTAATATAAATTAATAAAATTGTTATACAAAATACTATGGGCAAATATATATTTATATTACAAAAAGAAATACCAGTTGGCTATCATGGTTATATTGGATATAGATTTTATTAGTGTAAAAGCTGTTGGAAGGAATCAAATTAATTCTATAATAATTTTTCAGTTTAATTAACCATTGGGGTTTGTACAGGAGTAATAAGGGATAGATAAAGAATATTCTTTCATTAAAATGGTAATGTCTTAAAGATTCCATGGTGAAGGCCTGTAACTAGACATGGATAAGATTATTCTAACTAAAGTAGGGTATAGTAACCCTATCGCAAGAATGAGGTCTTGTACAGCGATAGTTAAATAATTTGCTAAATGTTTACTGTACAGAAATGGCAACCTTTATCACAGTTTTTATATACCCTTTTTAATGAATATTAATAGTGAGCGCAGCGAGTGAAGCAGAGTGCTGCTGGTCACTGTGAGCACTAACGCAAAAGCCTGAGTGCAAAGAAGATTTGGATTACTGCACTTTTATTCAATAGAATTTTTGTCCTCGAGTATTTTTGGACTCACAATCCTTCGCGAATTAAATCTCACTGCAAACTATGTTCTAGTGGTAACAACAAATTTTAAGATCAATATAAAATTAGACTTGCCTTGATTTAACAGATAAGGCCAGCATTTTTTAATATTTAGGTTTACAAACCTGCCGCTCAAGTTTTTGAATTTTCAGAAAAAAAATAAAATTGAGAAAAACAGAATTTTCTCTTTCCAGTGTCAAATTTGAGTCGGGATCAAGATTTCAAATTTACGAACTCGTACTTCCAGTGTTAGATAATGAAGGTAGATTTGCAAAGTCCATAGCAGTACTAAAGCTTTGTTTAATGTTAATATTTATCTATAGGAGTGCCATTCAAAACGTTTCACAAGTTCAGAGGACAAATAAAATGCTGATGCCTTTATTGCACAATGACATGCTGATGAGATAATTATGTATCCGTATTCAAAAGTATCTGTCTGTAAATTATTTTCCTCCCACAGGTTAAAAACTGTCCATGGTAGCTTTTGTCAGAGACATTGTTTAAGTTTCTGTTATAGCTTACAGTCTTATAAGCATCATTCTTCAGAAAAGGGTGGCTTATACATCAGATGTAATGAATAAAACTATGGGAGAAGTTAAGTCCATTTGAGGAAGACATAAACAATAGCCTAAAGAAATAAATTCTTCAGCTGTTAAAATCAAGTATTATATACAAATATATATACAGGTATGTAGTATTGTTTGTTTCAGCCAGAAAAATTAATTTACACTTAATTAAAAAAATTTCACTCTACTCCCCAATACTCCCTGTCTGTTTTATGAAAGGAATTATTATTTTAGGTCTCAAGTATATTTATTTAAAACATATTAAAAACAAAAATGAAGATATATTGAAAGAGTTTTGAAAAATTGATTTTTTAAAAAATATCTGTATTTTGTCCAACATAACAAAATATATATATCACTGGCCCCAACTGGTAGATGATGAAATAAACAAACTAAGGTTCTGTTTTCCCCTTTGTAATCCTTATGCGTCCAGTGGCATGGAGCCTGTTAGGAGAGCATAAAAAAGAAGAAAAATTAATGTACAAAGGTCGATAACTTATAAAAAAAAAATTTTTTTTTTTTTTTAATTTCCTCCTCCTACGGGACTTTTTCATTCTGATGTTCGTAAACCTAAAAATAAAAAAAATACTGGCCTAAATAGTAAATTAAATGTTCTTTTAATATCAATATGTTCAGGTTTAAACTCTATAGAAGTATGAGAGAAGAAACACAAGAAGTAATACATCAAATCCATCAACTTTATGTATGAACTTGATGATAAAATTGTTCAATGACATATAAATTTTAAATGTGAAGCATATGGCTCCATGGTCATAGGGGGGTTGGCCAGTTTCCCAAAGGCTGCTAGTGAAAAGCCCTGCATTTGACAATTAAGTCCTAGGACACGGCACTTTATCCATCACCCAACTGAATTGGGTGCCGACTTATGCTGAAAGTGATTCTGCACAAAATGAAAATACCATGGGGTATGTACCTGTTAAAACAAATGTTGATAAGAGTTGTTCCTAACAATTCATTATAGGCAGGGAAAATCCCATCCCAGGGTCATAGGGACAACTTTGATTAACAACAACAGAGATTTTGTTCCTGTTTACAAACACAGGTGTTTGACATGCTATTATGAAGAATGTTTTTTGTTTTTTAGATTTTACAATTTTTATGTTACAGTGTATTTGAATTCATTAAACTATTGAAGGTTATTTTTTGAATAAAATTAGAAATTTAAAAAGTAGAATAAAAAGAGAAATTGACAGCAATGCATCAGTTTTAAGGTTTCTTTAATAGTTTAATTTGTTTTAATTATGTGTTTAATATTCAGATACATGGACTATTCTTAATGTTTGCTATGACATGAAAGAAATGGGACTTTTTAGTGTAAATATAATTATGATAATAAAGTCCACAAACACAGCTGTTTATCATGTTAATTGGGCTCAGTATTGCATGGATTGATTTTGTTATATAGGCAAACACTTAATAGATTCAATAATATTAATGATTTATTCGAAGTAGCGTAATCCCCATTTGGACTTGTTGCTTTGCAATTCATATATACTTTATAGAGTGACATTAATATTCTTTTTAGTAGTTAAACAAAAATACGAAGTAGAATTTCAACCATTCTAAAAATATCATCGATACTTGCTACAACTATATCCATGTACATGTACCAGAAATTGAAGTGAAGTACATTGACCTAAAGAATAAACATATGTTCTTTATGACCTTACATTATTACGGAAGTAATGGTTAAAAATAATGTCCCCTCATTGGATAAAGATCCATGCAGGCTTTAAATCTATTTTATTATACATTGATTTAGCACTGATTACAATGCAATATATCTTAAACTATCTTGAAGTTACACTAGAAACCTTAAAAGCAACTTGGTACTCTAAGAAATAAATTCAAAATGTAAGGAAGTAGAAACCAAGCTCAGAAAGATATTTATCTCTAGCACTTTTATTCTTGTGTAAACTCTAACAATTTCTAAAGTCACGGTGTTGTGTGTTATCCGAGACCTGTTCAAAAGAGCAAGCGCTCACGAACATTTCTTTTTGAGATGTAAGGAATTAAGGTGAGCACTCATTCTGTAGAACAGGCCTCTGTTTCGTAGGAGTCTGCTAGATATTTTTTTTTTTGTAGAGTAGGTTTTGTGTCCAGGCATTTCTTTGTGGAATCAATTGAAAGATAAATTGGAAAAAAGCGTGGTTTGTACCTTCTAGCAAGTGATTAAATTGCACTTATTTGAGTTGGGAAAATGAATTAATTTTGGCTCTTCATGGCCACAGCTATCACATTTTCAACTGCCTAGCTCTTACCCAGACATGTCTAAGTGTACATTTGAATGTTTCCATGAAGAATACGGAGCTGCATAGATATTCACTCTAGATGTATCTTAAGGCAAGCTGAGCATATTGTTCGGACGTGATTCATGCTTCATACAGACCTGGAATGACATTATTTGTGAAATAATATAGAATTTCCCTTTGACGTGTGTAGATGTTTACAATTACAGTGAAACCAATTTCCTTCTGCCTTGCTAATAAAGAGGACGTATTTTTATTGTTATTGATACATAGTCATGTCAGTAAAACTCTTTTACAGGATGAACAAGAAATATGTGTAATGAAACGCTGGAGAAACAGTCATGGCAGCCCATCTGCTGGAAGAGGAAGGTGAGCTCATTTAATACTTATTCTTTTTATTGGCAGTGAACTATACATAGGATAGAAATTCGGCCGAATGTCAACTGGTGTTGTAAATAGCCAATTAAAAGTTCTCTCATGGCACAGAGGTGGGGCATAACTCGTCTCATCGTTGTCAACAACAATTTTAAGTTCTCAATGTTATTAATTTCTTAACCTATGAGAATCTACTAGAATTCGCCATTATGTAGCATCGAGAATGCCACGCCCTACTGAAAGTCAAAACTAGGGAGAAAATCGTTCTAAATTGTAAAAATCATAACCCCTGGGGGTAGGGCGAGACCCAGTGTTTTCCCTTAATTTCAAAGTAAAAGGTTAGATATCAATTATAACAGGTCAAGGGCTGAGGTTTATACACAGAAACTCTGTGGACATTGCAACAAATTTTTATTTCAAAGCGGCATTTTTGTCAGTTGAAGCGGTCAATTTGGCCAGTGGCCGGTTCTTAGGGAAAACACTGGAGGCCACAATAGGGAATCCAAGTTTTACAGTGAAATATATAAGAAAATCTTCTCAAGAATTGTTTGGCCAGAAGGGAAAAGCTGAAACTTAAGTGGAAGCATCCTTGAGTAGTGTAGATTTTTAATTGTTCAAATTATGACTTACGGGGGGTGGGTGGGGCCACAATACAAATAGGGAATTCAAATTTTATATTGAAATATATGTACATGTATTTATAAAGGAAAAATCTTTGAAAATCTTCTTCTCAAGAAACATTGGGCCATAAAAGCTGAATCTTAGTTATGTGGAAGCATCCTGGGGTAGTGTAGATTCTAAATTGTTAAAATAATGACCCCCACTGGCCCCAGGGTGGGTTGGGGCCACAATAGGGAATCCAAGTTTTACATTGAAATACATTTATATATACGAACAATCTTTAATAATCATCTTCTCAAGAACCACTGGATCAGAAAAGTTTAAACTTATGTGAAAGCATCCTTGGGTAGTGTATATTCCATATTGTCCAAATCATGACCCCTAGGGGTAGGGTGGGGTTACAATCGATATTACAAAGGGGAAAACTGTTAAGAAGTTTTTCTCAATATACCACTGCTTCTTTCTCACTGATAATTCATACATGTGACTTAATTATTAAAAATAAAATACCTCAACAATATTTCCAAAACAAAGATTACCGGGTATTCATGTTCTGTATGATTCAGGAGTTTTCTCTAAACAATAGAAGGATTTCAGGAAATTTAAGCATACACATTGAAATTAATTTGGTTGTTATTTAAATATACGATTATAATATTTTTAGTGACAAAACTGCATTTCATAAAAAATGCCATAATTACTTTTATAATTATTACATTTCAATCTTTTAATAAATCCTGAATGCCATGCTGTTATTTTTTTTTATCTAGTGAAATTGTTTGTTTTAATTGTTTATAAAATTTTATCACCTTGTAATATAGTTAACTGCACTCATTACATTTTTTGACATTGTAATTTATTCGCAATTAATCCTAAAAAAATTGACAAGATGATACTAAAAAAACTGAAATTTATGTTTATATCATGTGAAATGTACTTAGGCGTTTGAATATGAAAGTCAAATCTTAATGTCCTGAATCACCTCTTATTTTAAGCAAATTATTGTTATCTGACATTTATGGAAAAAAAGACGACAACATTTGTTTGTCATCTTGTTAGAGAGAGTTTTATTTACTCATTATTTAGTATTTGTATCCGTTGAAACCCTGAAGCAATTTTTAGATTAAGTGTACCCTAAAATATTGATTTTCATGGTTGAATTCCTGTCTTATATTGGTAAAAATTGTGTTCATTGATGTATGACATGTTGCGAGACATGAGGTACAATTTGAAGGGCAACACATATCACTGGCTGTTTCTCACTTGTTTAACGTGACATTATGCACACTCAAATGACCCTCTAAAAGCAGCCAAACTTTTAATTACTCTGGATGAATTTTTGAGATGTGGTTAGGGAATATTTTGACATTAATACAAGAAATGTACCTTTGGAAGGACATACTATTTGTCTTACACCAAAATGTGTGAAACACGGATAACTTTCCCAGATTTTTCAGAGTCTGAAAATGAGCTTGAATTTTCCAGTGATTCAGGTACATAATTATTTTGTGATAAACTTTATATTTCACAGTTTTAAAAAAGGAAAATCCTAAAACAGATACAAGTATGTTGTTTACTAGTAATTTTAAGTTAATTTTTATAAAATTATTTTTTAAATTGAAATAATGGTGACTACACTTGATTCATTTATCATTTTTTAATCTGCATGTCACTGATTCAGGTGGTGTTGGTGTTGGTGTTGGATATGCATGTAGACTAAATTCATTTTTTCGTTACACTTGTATTTGAAAAAAAAAAATAATTTAAGGAAATGTTGGCTTCCTCTCAAGTTTTACTGGCTCACTTGCGACAATTACATGACCTATTCAATCTGTTTCTTTGCTGGTTATTATCTGTTGTCCTTGGTGCAGCTGTGCAAGGTCCTCTGGTTATAAACTTTTGATCATTTTAAGGTTTATCTCTGAAATTGCTGAATCAATTTCAAGTAAATTGTTTTTGTATAATTGTAGCATTATAGGCAATGGGTGACAAAAAATATTTTCCCGTACTCCTAGGAGCCTGATGGGTGGGGCCATTAATCAAAAGTAATTCAATCATCAGAAATCTCTTTTACTTCCTGATATGAAGCTGTCAAACTGTTGGCATGATTATGATAAGCATTGGTCTCTCTGACAAAATAAGGAAATGCATGACCCCATGCAGGTCCAGGGGGATCTGGAACTCATTTTACAACAGAACTTATGCCTAAAAACTTCAGATGATTGTAAAATTTTACTAAATTAATCATTCTGTTTAAAATTGTTATCATAAAAATTTATTGTTTAATTTTTGTTAAAAAGAAAGAGGAAAGCCATTTTAATGTGTCAGGGTTAGGGCTAGTGTTAATGGAATTGAAGGCATTTGCTATATTTTAGATTTTGGATGCATCATACGTGTTTCAATTCAAATTTTAATGAAATTTAAATTTTAAGTGGAATGAGTAAAAATAGTATATCAGATTTATATTTTCTTGTTCCACACTTATGCTTCCAAGCAATTTCATATGCTATAAATTTTAACTATACATATTAAATAAGGCCAACAATGAAAATTATTCGTTTGAGATGTTCAATGTACTTCTAATGACCCATTGAAAATAATGATAGCCTACAGATGTTCTTTTGACTTTCCCTGCATAATAAACCCAAATGAAAATTAAGAATAAAAAACTTCAGAACTTCTTAAATTGTTTGCTTCAGAGATGGTTTTACATACCTTGATCGATCAAGATTGAGAGGGATTGAAAACTCTTACATTTTTTCATTACTTTAGGATTACTGTTACGATATCAGTTAAAGGTTACGTGTACTTTGTTGTTGATTCTGATCATATATTATCTCTTCCATTCTCATCTTTAACACTGGTCTTACATATTTTGAAATTATTAAAAGAGATTTTGTATACATGTACTGCAGAGGTGAGGATAAGGGTTCGTACATTCAATTTGTATTCAGTTTGTTAGTATTCATATGGAACAGTGCAACCATTTGTATGATAAATCAAAACAAAACTTCAATTCCTGAATCAAACAAGGTAGTGAAGGTATTAAAAAAAAATTTTGTTTGATGTACTCTGACCCATATTTTTCAAGTTGAGTTGGTAGTTTGTTTTTTTTTTGCTATTTGACAAATTTATTATTGTCACAAAAACCCACAGACTTAGAATTTTATTTATGTTTCCATTATAAACCTGACAAGATAGATTTAATATTTATTGCTATAAAAAGGTTCAATGAAAAACGTCTTCAAGAAATTATAAATCTTTAAAATGAAACAATGCCTATTTCCATGATAACTCAAAATAATTAAATCAAATTAAATTATGTCATATTTTTTCTTAGTACTAGATCTACTAGCATTAAGTTTTGAAAGTGTGAATACTAATATTTGGACCATACTGATAGCTGTTAGATTATCTTTAATACCTTGAATTCCACACAAAAAATAGGATTTCTTCAAGCCTCGGCGTTAAACAATATAAATCAATCAGTGAAACATATTAAATAAGATTTGAAGGATGCTTTTCACTGTATATAAATCTTGGTTTTTGACACACTTTCCACTCAGTAAAAAAGTTTTTCAATTCTCTCCAAAATACAATGAAAAGTTCAGCCAATAGAATCACGATCTGAGAGTCTGTCACTGTCAGTCTGACTGAGTCTGTACATGTGATTCGAAGACTGACAAAAAAAAATCAACAAACTAAACTTTGTCATTAACTTCAATCATAAAATCATCTATTTTTAGGTCACCTGAGTAACTCAGGTGACCTATTGCTATCTGTTTTTGTCCGTCGTCCGTCGTTCGTCGTCCGTCGTTCGTCGTCCGTCGTATGTTAACATTTGAACATTTTCAGCTTCTTCTCTGAAACCACTGAACCAATTTCAACCAAATTTGGTATACAGCATTTATAGGTAAAGAGGAACAAAAATTGTGAATTTTATGGTCCCCGCCCCCCTGGGGCCTGAGGGGTTGGGCCAAAACCACCAAAATTATTGCAATCTTTGAAAATCTTCTCCTTTATTCCTGGACATCAAGCAGGCTAACTGTTGGCATGAATGTAATGAGCAATGAGTCCTCTACCAAAATTGTGAAATTTATGGCCCCAGGGTCAGGGATTTTTGTGCTAGGGTGGGGCTATATAGATTATATAGTGAAAATGCATTATTTCTTTGAAAATCTTCTTCTCTGCTCTTGGGTATTAAGTAAACTAACTAAGTACATAGTTATGTTGAGCAAGAGTGCCTCTTCCAAAATTGTGAATTTCATGGCCCCAGGGTCAGGGGTTCTGGTGTTAGGGCGGGGCTCTATTGATCATATAGTGAAAATGCATTTATTCTTTAAAAATCTTCTTCTCTGCTTCTGGGTATTAAATGAACTATCTAAACACATAGTTATGTTGAGCAAGAGTGCCACTTCCAAAATTGTGAATTTTATGGCCCCAGGGTCAGGGGTTCTGGTATTAGGGCAGGGCTCTATTGATCATATAGTGAAAATGCATTAATTCTTTTAAAATCTTTTTCTTTGCTCCTGGGTTTTATGCCAATGATCCAAGTATATATATTTATGATGAAGAAAGGTGCATCTAGCAAAATGGTTATTTCTTATGCCCCCTGGTGAGTCGAGGGGGGGGGGGGGGGGGGGGTCATAGTCTGAAAATAAATTAAAGCTTTGAAATCTGCTCTTTAGTATTAATCGACCATTTTATGAAATTTTGAAATATGTGGCCCCAGGGTCAGTGGTTCCTTAGGGGTGAAGTGCACAACTGGTTATAAAGTGGAAGTGCATTTTCTCTTTGTTACTCTGATCTAATCTGGGTATTAGGAAAATAGAGTAAGCATGCTAAGTTTATAATTATGATAAGCAATGGTGCCTCTTTCAAAATTGAGAATTTTGAAAGAGGCAATATGAGCTGCATGTTTGACATGGAAAAACATGTTGCAAATTTGTAATTGACTATTTCAATGACAAAAAAATAGAACATTTATAAATTTCTGTTCTTCATATTTGCTATAAAAGAACTTTTTATACGCTTTGAATGAAGCAATATTGAATTATTGTCGTCCGGCCTGTACAATAATGATTTCCTATACAATACTGTATATTCAGTTGTACAAAAATATTTCTTCTGAAACATTTTAAACTTTATTTAGTTTTTATTGATCATAAGGGTTTATAGATTACATACAAATTAATCATAATAACACATTTTTCCAGCAAAATAAAATTCTCAAAAATGCAGCTCATATTGCTTTTAGTAATTACACTGGATGAATTTTTGAGATGTGGTTAGAGAATATTTTGACATTAATACAAGAAATGTACCTTTGGAAGGACATACTATTTGCCTTACACCAAAATGTGTGAAACACGGATAACTTTCCCCGATTTTTCAGAGTCTGAAAATGATCTTGAATTTTCCAGCGATTCAGGTACATAATTACTTTGTGATAAAACTTTATTTTTTCACAGATTTAAAAAAGGAAAATCATAAAACTGATACAAGTATGTTCTTTAATTTTAAGTAATTTTTTTTATAAAATTACTTTTTTTATTGAAATAATGGGACTATATATAATACTTGATTCATTTATCATTTTAATTTGCATGTCTCTGATTCAGGTGATATTGGTGATGGATTTGCATGTAAACTAAATTTATTTTATGTTGCACTTGTATTTTAAAAAAAAATAAATTAAGGAAATGTTGGCTTCCTTTCAAAATTTACTAGCTCACTTAAGACAATTCAGTGACCTATTCAATCTGTTTCTTTGCTGGTTATTATCTGTTGTCGATGGTGCAGCTGTGTAAGGTCCTCTGGTTATAAACTTTTGAACATTTTTAGGTTTTTCTCTGAAATTGCTGAATCAATTTCAAATAAATTTAATAATTAATTTTTGTATAATTGTAGTATTATGGGCAATGGGTTACGAAAATTATTCCCACATACTCCTAGGAGCCTGATGGGTGGGGCCATTTATCGAAAGTAATTCAATCATCAGAAATCTCTTACTTCCTGACATGAAGCTGTCAAACTGTTGGCATGATTATAATAAGCATTGGTCTCTCTGCCAAAATAAGGAAATGCATGACCCCATACAGGTCCAGGGGATCTGGGACTGAATTTTTACAACAGAACTTATGACTAAAAACTTCAGTTGATTGTAAAATTTTACTAAATTAATCATTCTGTTTAAAATTGTAAGAATAAAATTTTCTTGTTAAATTCTTGTTAAAAAGAGGAAAACCCTTTTAATGTGTCAGGGTTAGGGTAAGACTTTTGGCTAGGGTTAATGGAAGTGAAGGAGTTTGTTATATTGTAGATTTTGGATGCTTAACTTCATTGTTTCAAATCAATTAAATTTTAATGAAAATTAAATTTTAAGGTCAGACGAGACATTCCTCAATATCTGTTTTGTATATCTTAGTAATGTATGAAAAATATTCAAGATTTTAAATACAATCTTATTTCTAAACCAGTTTATATACGTCTTTTAAAAATCCAAACACTAAAAAATATGATATTGGAAAAAAAAAATTTTCCCCAAAAGAATTATCTAAGGCAAACAACCCTCTGGTATCTTGCACAAATGCCTGGTAGGGTACCTCAATTTTTTGTGAGTAAACATTTTTTAGTAGCAATTCTTCAATGACAAAATCTTGGAAAAAATTATGTATTATTAGCTCACCTGAGCCGAAGGCTCAAGTGAGCTTTTCTGATCAAAATTTGTCTGTCGTCTGTCTTGGTTGGCGTCGTCGTCGTAAACTTTTCACATTTTCATCTTCTTCTCAAGAACCACTGGGCCAATTTCAACCAAACTTGGCACAAAGTATCCTTGGATGAAGGGGATTCAAGTTTTTTCAAATGAAGGGCCATGCCTTTTTCCAAGGGGAGATAATCATGAATTTGTTAAAAATTAATGGCATTTTTTAAAAATCTTCTTCTCCAGAACCGCTGGGCCAGGAAAGATGAAACTCATGTGGAATCATCCTCAGGTAGTGTAGATTCAAGTTTGTTCAAATCATGACCCCCGGGACAAGGGTGGGGCCAAAATGGCCGACCCAAGTTTTACATAGGGATATATAGGGAAACCTTTTAAAATCTTATTTTCAAGTACTTCAAAGCTATGATTAGTGATATTTATATGTACTCATCTTCAGTTAGTGTAGACTCTAGTTTGTTCAAATGATGAAAGCCTGGAGGGGGGGGGATAAATTCAAGCCCGATGTGCTCAGGTGAGCGCTGTGGCCCCTGGGCCTCTTGTTAAGGAACATATCGTCTGTCCTTAAAGTGGAATGAGTAAAAATAGTATATCAGATTTATATTTTCTTGTTCCACGCTTATGCTTGAACCAAGCAATTTCATATGCTATAAATTTTATCTTGTACATAAATAAGGCCAACAATAAAAATTATTTGTTTGAGATGTTCAATTAACTTCTACTGACCCATTGAAAATATGATAGCCTGATGTTCTTTTGGCTATCCCTACATAATAAACCCAAATGAAAATTAAGAATAAGAAACTTTGAAACTTCTTTTGTATAGCTTCAGCGCATGATGTTTTTTCATACTTTGATTGATCAAGATAGAAAAGGATTGAAAAACCATACATTTTTATTATTGTGGGATTACTGTTGGATATCAGTTAAAGGAATTATGTGTACTTTGTTGTAGATTCTGAACATAATTCTCTTCCATTCTCATCTTTAACACTGGCCTTACCTATCTTTAAGTTAATATTAAGAGATTTTATATTTATATTTTGCAAGGTGACTTAGGTGAGGGTAAGGGTTCAAACAATTCAGGTCAAGTTGTACTGTCGAGTATGTCAATATTATTAGCTCACCTGAGCCAAAGGCTCAAGTGAGCTTTTCTGATCACAATTTGTCCGTTGTCTGTTGTCGTTGTTGTGGTCGGCGGCAGCGGCGTTGTCCTCGTTGTCGCTGTAAACTTTTCAAATTTGAGACTTCTTCTCAAGAACCGCTTGGCCAATTTCAACCAAACTTGCCACAAAACATCCTTGGGTAAAGGGGATTCAAGTTTGTTCAAATGAAGGGCCATGCCCTCATTCAAGGGGAGATAATTGGGAATTAATGAAAATTTGGTGGTATATTTTAAAAATCTTCTTCTCAAGAACCACTGTGCCAGGAAAAATAAAACTTATGGGAAAACATCCTCAGGTAGTGTAGATTCAAGTTTGTTTAAATCATGACCCCCGGGGGTAGGGCGGGGCCACAATGGCCGACCAAAGTTTTACATAGAAATATATAGGAAAATTCTTTAAAAATCTTCTTCTCAAGAAGAAGAAAGCCATAATTGATCATATTTATGTGGAAGTATCCCCAGGTAGTGTAGATTCAAGTTTGTTCAAATCATGACCCCCTGGGGTAGGGCGGGCCACAATGGCCAATCAGAGTTTTTACATACATGTAGAAATATATAGGAAAATTTTTAAAAATCTTCTTCTCAAGAAGAAGAAAGCCATAATTGATCATATCTATGTGGAAGTATCCCCAGGTAGTGTAGATTCAAGTTTGTTCAAATCATGACCCTGGGGGTAGGGCGGGGCCACAATGGCCGACCAAAGTTTTACATAGAAATTATATATAGGAAAATTCTTTAAAAATCCTCTTTGCAAGAAGAAGAAAGCCATAATTGATCATACTTATATGGAAGCATCCTCAGGTAGTGAAGATTCAAGTTTGTTCAAATCATGACCCCCTGGGGTAGGGCGGGGCCACAATGGCCGACCAAAGTTTTACATAGAAATATATAGGAAAATTCTTTAAAAATCTTCTTCTCAAGAAGAAGAAAGCCATAATTGATCATACTTATATGGAAGCATCCTCAGGTAGTGTAGATTCAAGTTTGTTCAAATCATGACCCCCTGGGGTAGGGCGGGCCACAATGGCCAATCAGAGTTTTTACATACATGTAGAAATATATAGGAAAATTTTTAAAAATCTTCTTCTCAAGAAGAAGAAAGCCATAATTGATCATATCTATGTGGAAGTATCCCCAGGTAGTGTAGATTCAAGTTTGTTCAAATCATGACCCTGGGGGTAGGGCGGGGCCACAATGGCCGACCAAAGTTTTACATAGAAATATATAGGAAAATTCTTTAAAAATCTTCTTTGCAAGAAGAAGAAAGCCATAATTGATCATACTTATATGGAAGCATCCTCAGGTAGTGTAGATTCAAGTTTGTTCAAATAATGACCCCCTGGGGTAGGGCGGGGCCACAATGGCGGACCAAAGTTTTAAATAGAAATATATAGGAAAATTCTTTAAAAATCTTCTTCTCAAGAATAACAAAGCCATAATTGATTCTATTTATATAGAAGTATCCCCAGGTAGTGTAGATTCAATTTTGTTCATATCATGACCCCCGGGGGTAGGGCGGGGCCACAATGGCTGACAAAAGTTTTACATAGAAATATATAGGAAAATTCTTTAAAAATCTTCTTCTCAAGAAGAAGAAAGCCATAATTGATCATACTTATATGGAAGCATCCTCAGGTAGTGTAGATTCAAGTTTGTTCAAATCATGACCCCCGGGGGTAGGGCGGGGCCACAATTGCCAATCAGAGTTTTACATAGACATATAAGAAAGTTCTTCAAAAATCATCTTTTCAAGAATAGCAAAGCCATGATTGGCCGTGGGACTACTTTTGGATATAAACTATTCTTTAATAAACCAATTTCTTCTTTTTCCCAGCCACAGTGCTCAGGTGAGCGATGTGGCCGATGGGCCTCTTGTTAAATAAGGAACAGAGCAATCATTTGTAATAAAACAAAACAAAACCATATACATTTTCTGAATTCTGAGAAGGCTACTGAGTAGACCTTTAAAATGTACCAAACAAAAAAAAATGTTATTTTTTTCAGAGGTTCTTCTCAGCAAAGTATCTGCTGCAGACAATTCTGACTCAGATGACAACAATGTTGTAAAGTCCACTAAAATAGAATTACAAGAGTGTCACCTACATACAGCCCCAGTAGAGGATGATGGGATACCATCCAAGTCGACCTGTGGCTCCATCTATGTGGTCTTTGCCTCCATCATGGCCTCTTTGGGAGGAGTGTTATTTGGATATGACATAGGTAGTGTGTGTAGTGATAAATCAAGATAATTAACAACAAGGAGACGTAAACTGCTTTAAAAAAAAGAAAAATACATTTGTCACAGTGCATGCTGATTAGTAAACTGTATGTGTACATATATTGGTATATTCAAAATTAAAGCATAATCATGAATAAATGCCACACCATGTCCATTCCATGTATTGAATTTACCGTATAAATAATTTCCTAGTGGTATTAATAAATTACTGATTTTATGTCTTCACCAAAGCTGCTAAAATATGAAACCCGCTTTTTAAAGAATACCATGATACAGTATTTATCTTCCTCTTTTGTATCCATTTTGCTTGTATGGCCTACCTGCTATGTACTCACCATACCATGCCTTGGTGTTCAACAGCCTTTGTTTTCCTCTGATAGGAATAATCTCTGGAGCAGTGTTACAGCTAAGGGATGACTTCTGTCTGTCCTGCTCCTTTCAGGAAATGGTCATCAGTGCCATGTTAATGGGAGCTGTCGCAGGATCACTCATTGGAGGTAAGGTCATCAGTACAATATTAGCGGAAGTTGTCACGGGATCACTTATTGGAAGTATGTTTGTCAGTACAATATCAATGGGAGCTGTCGCAGGATCACTTATTGGAGGTAAGGTGGTCAGTACAAATTAATGGGAGCTGTAGCAGGATCACTTCTAGGAGGTAAGGTCATCAGTGCCATGTGAATGGGAGCTGTCGCGGGATCACCTTTTGGAGGTAAGGTCATCAGTGCCATGTTCCTTGGAGTTATTGCAGGATCACTTATTGGAGGTAAAAATAGGTCATCAGTGCTTTGTTTATGGGAACTATTGCAGGATCTTTTATAGGAGATGAGAATATATCATCAGTGCCATGTTAATGGAGCTATTTTGGGATCATTTATTGGAGGTAAGAATAGATCATCAGTGCCATTTAATGGGAGCTATTGCAGGATCACTTATTGAAGGTAAGGTCATCAGTGCCATTTTAATATGATCTATAGAAGGATCACTTATCAGAGTTAAGATTAGATACATGGATCAAGTAAAAGTTTTAAATTTCTTGATGTGTAATGATTTCTTCAAAAGTTTTCATTTCCTTTTATATCATTATGAGCACGTCTTTTATAAGTAAGGAAGATTAACTGAACATGTTTATTATGCATGAAAGAAAGAAAAAAAATTTGATCACTACCTACATAGGTTTGTTGAAGCACTCTGATTTCAGTATAATAATTTATTTTGTTTCAGGTGTTTTAATTGACAAATTTGGCAGAAGACTGACCATTATTGTGAATACAGTAGTGTTTTTGGTTGGAGCCCTTGTTTTAGGATTTTCACCAAATTATCCTTGGTTGGTAAGTAGGATTTATTATTCCTGTTAAACTACACTCCACTGTTAGATGGGATATCTGATTCTCCTAATACATGTACTAGTCTTTAATATAGGCTAGGATTTGTGATATTCTTCCATTGTGAAATCACCAGACTATTGTATTAGGGAATTGTATTTATAACTTACCTCACATTTTAAGTTGCATTTACAACCTTAACTAAATCACCCTGTTTCAGTGAGAAGAATCTTCGTGATTCTCGTAATCAATTCCTATTACATAGATGATTTCTTCCAGAGGTATCTCTCTGTCGAAGGTACAAAGTTCTTGCAAAAAAACCTTCCCTGTAATAAAGACTTTTTAAGTTAATCCCTCTGATGGACTGAATATCATTTAAACTCAATGTAATCTTCCCAAAACCTCATTCCCTGGTGCTTTCTTTTTTTCCTTCTGCATTTAATACAATATTCTTCAGTATCAAACTGCATCCTTAATATCTTCCCCTTGCACATTGCATTGTCTTTGTTTGCTGTGCTGTAATGGATAATTCCTGTGTGATTTTTTAACTTTTCCATCTGTGATGATATTTAACAGATTGTCGGCCGTCTTCTATTAGGATTTGCTGTTTCTCTGTCTGCCACAGGAGAATGTATCTACATCTCAGAAATCGCACCTCCTGTAAGTCAGAAGCATTTTATTGTGCTCTGTAATCACTTAATCATCATTGAGTCAAAATTCATAAGTTTTATGATGTTTAAAAATAGGTGATGACAACTTAGAAGTACATGTATCTTAAGATATGTAGTCCTAGAATGCTTAACACATGTTCTTGTTATGAGAAATTCTTCTTGCTTTCAGAAAAAGAGAGGACAGTTAGTATCATTGAATGAGCTCGGGATCACACTTGGACTTCTACTGGCGTATCTAGTCAACTATTTATTTATTAATGTCACAGAGGGATGGTAAGAGGATTCTGTTATGTCCTTTGTAATTTTATGGAAATATTGAATTTCTAGAATTGATTAAATATAAGAAATATTCTGTTAAGTAAGACATATGTAATTACGGGGCACAATTGGTACCCATATGATCTCCAAAAACTACATAGATTCCAGAAATTCATTATGAAGATGTTGTCCTGCAGCACAATTTTTAAAAACGTTTGATTTCATCAATTTTAAATACATGTACCCTGGTATATTTCTTTTATTCAGGCGGTACATGTTTGGTCTATCAGCCATTCCTGCAGCAATACAAGGAGTGGGGATGTTTTTCCTCCCTAGAAGTCCTAGATTCCTCATCCTTACTGGCAAAGATGCAGAGGCAAGTATCTGGAATACTATATTCGTACACACTTAGTCTAATGTCTTCATTCTTTCTGATAAACATGAAGTACAGATAGGTGGGGAAAATGTAGTCACTTGTGTTGATTATAGAATTTTTTTTTGATAAGTGTTTCTGTATTGTTCAATTGGATTTTACTATATGTACTTTAATAATCAAACAAATTTTGCCCATTATTGCTAATCTTGTGATCAGTTGGTCATGTTGGTGAACATGTGTTTGACAGGCGGAGGACGTGTTATTAAAACTGAGGGATGGGAAGAAAATACAAGTGCATCGCGAATTAGAAAAGATAAAATCATCCATTAGCAATGAAAAGGTAGGGAACATTAGTTTTTAGATTCAAGCCCCCTTTGATTCTTAAATATCTTATTTGTCACTACAAGACTACTTATGTCATATCCAAATAACACTCCTCCCAAAGAGGCCATGATTGAGGCAAAGACCACATAGATGGAGCCACAGGTCGACTTGGATGGTATCCCATCATCCTCTTCTGGGGCGGTCTGTAGGTGACACTCCTGTAATTCTATTTTAGTGGACTTTACAGCGCTGTGGTCATCTGAGTCAGAATTGTCTGCAGCAGATACTTTGCTAAGAAGAACCTCTGAAAAAAAAATTGTTTAAGCTAACAATAGGAAGTGATCTGTTTCATATACTCTAACCAATCCATCCAAATTACCCCTACCCAATCATTTTTTGAGTAATTTGAATTTTCAATTTCTTTTTACTTTTCATGGAAATAAGCATTGTTTCATTTTTAAGATATATAATATCTAAAAAGAATCTTAGCCCAAAGTCTTACCCTAACCCTTCCACATTAAACCTAGCCCTAAATCTTACCCTAACCCTTCCACATTCAACCTAGCCCAAAATCTTACCCTAAACCTTCCACATTAAACCTAGCCGAAAATCTTACCCTAACCCTTCCACATTAACCCCAGCCCAAAGTCTTACCCTAAACCTTCCACATTAACCGGGTAGCCCAGAGTCTTATCATTACTCTTCCACATTAACCCTAGCCCAAAATCTTACCCTAACCCTTCCTAATTAACCCCAGCCCAAAATCTTACCCTAAACCCTTCCACATTAATCCTAGCCCAAAGTCTTACCCTAAATTTTCCACATTTAATTACCTAGCACAAAGTCTTTACCCTAAGGCCCCAAAAAATAATAAAAAGTTTCTCAGGCCCAAAATCTTACCCTAAACCCTTCCACATTAACCCTAGCCCAAAGTCTTACCCTAAATTTTCCACATTAAATTACCTAGCACAAAGTCTTTAACCCTAAGGCCCAAAAAAATAATAAAAAGTTTCTCAGGCACCGCCGCATTACTTCAAAAACGGCCGCATTGATCAATTTTATTGACGTATTGAAAAGGGAAATAACTCAATTTTCTATTTTTCCAAGTTGAAAAAGAAAATCGAGTTATTCCCCTTTTCAGAAATGTTAAATAGACGTTTTTATTAGAAAAACAATATATTTCTTCAAAATTTACAGTATTTATTGAATTAACTATAAAATAAAAATTTGGAATAGCATTATTTAAAGTTGAATACATATTATTACTAATTTCAGAGAATAAAAATTAAGAATTAGTAGATATTTTCATTTTATTGAACAAATTGCTTAAATAAGGTGTGAAACCTGTCAACTGGTAAAAAAAAAAAAAAAAAAAAAAAAAAAAAAAAGCCTGCCTGCCGCATTGAATTTTGATTTTTTTTTTGGCCTGAGAAACTATTGATTAATTTTTTTGGCCTAAATTGCTGAAACACAAAATGCAAACCAATAAAACAAAATGTTTCATATACTCATTACCTGGACCAAAACTGAATCCAAAAGCAGCTACATATAGCATGAGAGCCGTGAAGGCTGCAATTTAGCCTACTGTGGATCCATGGATATGTACATGAGGTTCCTCTGTTGTTGTAGCAGTGTAGTTATCTATAATATAAGACAGCCAGTCCACCTTGGATAATGTTTAAGAATCATTTATAGAGAACATTTGGGGGGTTGTAGTGTAAAATACCGAAATGTTCCGATTGGCTTCAGTTAATGCTTCTAAACACTGAACACTTTCCTGGCAAGGATTAGATCCATAAATGTGGTCATGGCTTTTTCTGTCATCCCTGAAATTCCTATAAAATTGAAAAAAATCACCATGGAAAATGTCACAGTAGTAATTTTAAAGTAAACTTATTCATCACTATTACCGTCTTACAGATGCATGCATGCGTATGTCATACAAATACGTTGTAACAAAATTAACATTATTATATTAGCCTACAAGTCTGAGCTTTTTCTGTCATCCCTGAAATTCCTATAAAATTGAAAAAAATCACCATGGAAAATGTCACAGTAGTAATTTTAAAGTAAACTTATTCATCACTATTACCGTCTTACAGATGCATGCATGCGTATGTCATACAAATACGTTGTAACAAAATGTGTATACTGTATATATATTAGTGATATTTTATCAGAGATTTCATTATAACATTATAGATATGATCATTTATATTTACCTTCAGGTGCGAAAAACGTGTATAACTTTCGTGAACCCTTGACTTTATTTGAAACCGAAAGTAAGGAGCGGGTATGGGGCGCCGTTTTGGTAATTACTACCAAAAAGTGATATCACCTATTTCAATAGGTGATATCCTTATTCGAAAACGTGATATCACCTATTCCTTTTTCATAGGCGTCGGAAGCAAATTGAAAGCACAGGCACCTGAAGTGTGGATCAATACCCCCTTTTTTTTTTTAAAAAAAAAAGATAGAGCATTGTATTATATCTCAAAAATATAAAATTTCCACGTCAAACACATCCATATTTTGTTTTATGCAAGAAGATGGTACTTTTTCTCACGTTTAAAGAAATTAAGGCTTTATACACAAAGTTAGACATTTACTTTGTTATTTAACTTCTTTGTGGCCTTGAAGTTGACCTGCTTTCCCGTTTTCAGAATACATATACAATAGTTCTTCATGTAACCCCATTTACATTGCATTTATCACCTTTTCTATCAATGACTTACCAGTGTATTAGTCCTCTTTGACTCTGATTTTCAGAACACATCTTTTTATGCCCTCGTAATCGAAGATTTCTTTCATCATTACAAGGTATTTCTTTATTTGCGTAGCACCAAATTTGACCAATTGACCTTGATCTTGGTGTTTGACACACTCTTACACAAGTATACAGTACCAAACTTTTAATTTGGCAAATTTGGAACGGTTGGTGCTAGATCTTTCTTACAAAGTCAAGTCATGGCATTGTGCATCTTTTAATTTACGTTTTACTTGAAGACAGATACTCGGAATTTTTAATAGGAAGACATGAACTCAACAATTCTCACATGAATACACGTTTTGACAGTATCAATCTACTATCCGTAACTACTTTTTCTCCGTGAAACAAGTATATCAATAGTCACGTTAAATTGTCGATATAATCTGTTTAGCAAATATCATTAAGTCAAATATTCTGACTGTCATTAGACCATTACTAAGGATTTTTCAGTTATTTGTTAAATCATGGCGGGTCCGACCAGAACATGGCGGGTCCGACCAGTGCGACACCGGTCGGCAGGGAATGCTTACTCCTCCATGGCACCTGATCCAAACTCTGATGTTTTTGAGGTCCATGTTTGGTCTGTTTCTGACTTGTATCATTTAAATGGACTTTTAATTTTATGAATAAAATGTAATTAGACTTTGACAAAATTTAACTCATTGCGCACCTCCTATATTTAATATTTCTATTGGACATTTATTCGGGAATTTCATGGCAAAACATGAATTTTGCTTAATACTCTATAAAAGGGGTATCTATCTTAAGCCCCAGAATGAAATTCGGTTGAAGTTTCAAAGACTCGTTTACAATGTACTTTGCCATTATACTTGGGTGGAAACGAGGGATTTCGTTTTGTGAAATCACTGCTATCAGTACCTCTAATTTGAATGGGTTAAAAAGGAGTTCCGCTCATAAAATTGGCACCCCGCTGTATTGTATATAATGGCAAAGTACGTGTTTTTGCTGTAGGAAACTCTATGCGACGTCTGATCAAAACGTCAAGTGGGAGTTGCACATACGAAAGTAATGGGTATTCCAAATTTAGTGTTATAGTCTATGAATTGCTACAGGTAACCTATAGATTATTCACAATGGCACCGTGTAACAAATATTTCGTGAGATTAATTAAATTGCATTCGGTGGTGTAAAAGAAATTGCGGATAAGAAATGGCTAACCCAAAAGGTGTAACGTCAGACGTTTGGATGGAAGGATTTGCGTATCTTTTTTACTAACATAACAACTTTTCAAGCATGGAAGGTGGTATACTTCAAACTGAGTTGTTTTTAAATAAACTATTAAATCTCTATAAGCTGTATATGAATTATTTGTTTCTGTTTGAGGTCAGATTTCAGTAATTTATTTTCGGAAATCTTGATGCTACATTAAGAAATTACAAGGTATATTGAATTCTTTTTAAACAGATGAAGTATGGAGGTCATGGCTACTCTCACATCCTACTTAATGTGGTCCCCCAAATGTTAAACAGAGGAATTTCCCAGGCCACCATTGATAAAATTCTGATAGAGAATCCAAAGAAGTGGCTTACAATGAAGATGTAGATTTTATGAAATGCAGTGCTTGCTCAATGCTGAACACCTTGATAAAATAATCATGAGAATGACGGAAATTTTTACTAATCACTTTGTTCTCCATGACTAATTGGCATTTGTTGGGCTATTGTAATTAATGTATAACTTGCTTAGGGATTACTAAGATAACTGCTCAATACAGAGGTGGATGTGGCCGATCAACAGGGGGTGATTACTCCTCATATAGGCATCTGATCCCATCTCTGGTGTTTCTAGGGATCTGTGATTTTGCCCGCCCGGTCCGCAATTTGAATTGTATACATGGTTTATGGGATTGTTTTTTATCTTCATCTTTTTCACGTATCTTCAAGTAAATAGCTGTACTATCATTTATATACCGAGTATATACAATAGATTGCATTGAGTGTTAGTCGGAAAATAGCTCTTCAGAGCTAATGTTCTTTGTTGATGTACCCGACGTGTATAACAAGGGTGAAATCTGGTAAAGAACAGAATGGTCAAAGCTTCTCAGGTGAGCGATGTGGCCCATGGGCCTCTTGTTTTTAAATTGTTATTTATAGGCTCTAAAATATATTATCCTTAACATTTCAGATAATTTTCCATTATTCTTTTTTTACAAATTCGAAAACAGTTTATTTTCTCAAAAACTACTAACGATGAGCATGAATACTTCTTTTGTTGCATAATGAAATCGAACTTGTCGTCAAAACTGTAGAGCAAACTGTATTTCTTTAAAGGAGATAGTTGAATTTCGTAATTTGTGGCAATCTAATAGATAATGGTATAAATTAAATTTTGAAAATTCAGCAGGTGAAAATTTATAACGCTTCACATATACGTTTACTTCATATTATAAACCGATTGACGATTGGAGTGTTATTATACAGTTCGTGTCCTAATAAATTTTCAAAAATTAAATTTACATTTGTATTTATTAATTTTATTCAAAGTAAATATTTTAATAAAGACAATATCTATCTTTTCTTCATGTCCTGCGAAAAATCTTCAACAGTGCAAAAGTTTAAAATGAAACTCCTCAGAAGTCCACACAAAAATTGACACCATTGAAGACCAATGACTGCGATCTGGGTCAATATCTGGTGGTAGTATTTATGGGTGTTCCTCGAGTGGTATCAATGTTCATATTTAGTGAGGTACTCACATTCAGACAGGGGCTTCAATTTCAAAGAAAAACTTGATTTCCAGCAAACCATGTGGTGGTGATAAAGATGGTCGGAACACTTTCCTGTCTGTTGTGACTACTATCCAGGTTGACCATTGGCTTATTACAAGACCACATGGGTAGTTGTGAAAATTCTCATTCATGGTCTAATTTTTTTTAATCTTCTGATTCATTATGAAATCTATCTTAGGTATGATGTACATTTATTTAGACGTCAAACTTTACGCCCCTGTACATATGCTAGTGCAACTGTATGTTCACATGCTAGGCCATGTCTCGTTGCTAATGAAACTTTTTCCCGTTTGGTCTTCAATAGTGGAACAATTGAATCACATTCTATGAAAAAAAGTTGTTTGGTCTTGTAACACTTGGCATACAAGGATGATATTTTTACAATGAGAAATGATAAATATCAGGATATATTTACTAACATTATTAGATACTTACTTTTCAACATTAGTAGATTTTATTCTAACATTTTCTCCATCGAACATTGTCATGCAGTAATTCTGTCCTGTGGTATGATATGTGCCAAGATCCCGGGATTGAAGACGGGTGGAAACTTTGATTTTACTCGCCTGCATCTCAGACACTGACATTAACCCCAGTCTAACAGATTTACTGTAGTCTAACTCTACCGACAGATTGTTAACATTGGAAGATCAAACGGATAAAGATGAAAATCTTTAGCATCCGTGATACCAAGTATTTACAACATATCGCTTTGCAGTTTCTGTTGAATTCCATTGGGGGATTCCTTCAGGAAAATTCCAACGCTTGGTACATACATTCTCTGCTGCTCATACGGGATATAGGAATTGGTAACATTAGATATGATTTGTTAATTTTTGACGGAGCAAAACACATTTCTTCAATCGGTGACATTTACCAGAAAAACATCTTTGATGGCTTCACTTGTGTCCCTCTTTGGATACCAGCGTGGTAAGCCAAAACTTTGTTTCGTCTGGAATGATGGATTTGTTGAGTTCAGTTCTATACCTTACTCTCTATAATACTAACTTATCATGGAGCTTACTGCTGTTTTGATAAATTCAAACACTGAGGTAAAAATTGAAAGTCACAAAACAAATATGGAACATAATCAATGAACTGTCTTTTGAAAAGCTTTCCAGCCAAAATCTCTCAATTTTAAGTTTCTTCTGCAGTCTCGCAATGTTCTCGTCCCTTTCTTAGATCATGCTAACTAACATTTTGATTCTATCCCTGACAGCTTTGTCTGACACTGTAGAAAATGAATCTTCTATTGAGGGGCAACTAAATTCCAAAAATGCATATATATTACATAAACAACAATTAAAAGTGTAATGATAATTTAATAAACACTTATTTACATGTGTTATTTCTTATTTTGATGTTAGATAAATCATTCAAAATAGCAAACTACAATTGCAAGCTGATATTTCTGTTCATAGCTTGACAAATGTATAGTATTTTGAAAATGGTTTAAAATTAATGATCTAGCATCAGTCTAGGCAGCAGCGCACCTTCATCCCATACCATTCCATCTGTGTATAAAATATATATATATATTGTATATACTGAATATACCCAATCACTAACGGCGTTAAAATTTGTGCCCCCCCCCCCCCAAGACGATTCATAGATTAGAAAATATTAACGATTTTGTGAAATATCTTAATATACATGAAATATACTAGTAATAAA
The DNA here is from genome assembly GCA_003671525.1 of Saccostrea glomerata. NCBI lineage: Eukaryota > Metazoa > Mollusca > Bivalvia > Ostreida > Ostreidae > Saccostrea > Saccostrea glomerata. The sequence continues at coordinate 791,346 of PRKT01000018.1, read as the reverse complement.
AGATAAAAATTAGTAATGTGGACCGGATAACTTGAAATGACATTTTTGTATCTTTAATTTTTGAGTGAAAGAATTGGTTACAAATGAAAACAGAAAATTCTCATATTGTCTAGGCGATCCATTCCTGATTCTCAATAAGCAAATCGTTATCCTATGGATCTAGTGCCTCTGCAATACCATTCTAGTCAATTCTCTGTTGTTTCTTGGAGGAGTCGATTTTTAACAATTGGTCTCCATGGAGTTGAATTCTTGCTCCTATTAAAAACAGAGGGAACATTGTCAGATCGTTGAACTAGATAATATTTCAATAGTCATTATATTCTGAAATTATCTTACAAGCATTTTGAATTCGAAGCAAAGGCAGACTCAACTCAATCTGATCTTACTCAAAGGCGGATCTTTAATCTGTGTCCCTATTTCACGCTGTCTTAAGATATTGAGATCAAGTTTTAAAGATATTGATATGATTTTTAAATTTTTTAGTTTTTTAGAAATTTTATTGTAAATGAGCCGTCTTTTCCTTGACTTCAGAAAACTGTCAAGAAAAATTCTTATCAAGAACCTCTGATTGTCTATAATATTACATGAAAAATATTATTGGATTTGATTTTTTTTTCATACACACGTTTGATGCAAATTAAGAGAAAAACGTATCCTTCGTGTTTGAAAATATTTTATCCGTGAAATAATTTTGAAAGTATCAGAGCCTACATACATAATGCATGTCAAGGAAACAGTACACTCCAAGACTGCATATTTAATTTATAGTTTACTTAGTACTCAAATTCCAAACATATCTTTCGATGCATGGTTGCAGACCTTTATTATTAAAGTAAGCTGAGTAAGGCTGACATAGATAGAATGGTGAACGAGGCTGAACAATACAAAGACGAGGACGAGAAACAACGACAAAAAATAGCAGCCCGGAATCAGCTGGAGTCATATGTGTTCTCTGTCAAACAGGCAGCAGAGGAACATGGAGACAAACTCCCACCTGAAGACAAAGACACTGTCACTAGAGTTTGCAGTGAAACCCTGTCATGGTTAGACGGTAACGCCTTAGCAGAAACTGATGAGTTCGAATTCAAACTAAAGGAGGTTCAAAAAGTATGCTCTCCCATAATGGCCAAACTTCATGGAGGAAATCCGGGCCAGTCCGGTGCTAATCAAGCTAATGGTGGTCCTACAGTAGAGGAGATGGACTAAATCTGTGATCACTGACACTATTTTTCCTCCAATGTTAAATTCTTAACCATTTCTCTCATGTATCATGTATATATGCAAATGTAGATACTTAAAAATGCGTATATAATTTCATGTAGATATATAAACATCATTTACAATTGTTAAAATATATATTTTGTTGTTCAAAATAAATCGAATTCAAATTGAGACATTGTTGATTTTATCTTGCCATGTACCTGGAACTAAGACAATGAAATTGGAGAGCAATTTGTTGTAGTTATTACAATTGAGATTGGAATGTGATTATTAGAATATAAATCTGCGAAAAAATAAATCTGGAGAATAATCCATGAGACACTCCAGAAGGAACACATTTGAGTACTGTATAAACTACAACTAAATGTAGGCAATACGTACAAATGCATTCTTTCAAACTTTTTCGGAAGAATAAGAAGAATTCAACTTTAAGAAAGCCAATTGTTAAAAATCTAACACCCAAGAAACAGCAGAAAATGACTGCAATGGTATCTCATATAGGCACTATTTCTATCTAATGACAAGTGTTTAAAATGAAGATTGGTAATGTAGCCTCTCATTATAATATAAGAATTTTAAGTTTAAATTTGTAAGCAATTTTACAACTTGAAAAAAATATGTGGCTTTAAGTATGCTGCTCCATAGGGTTTTAATGTTTCATTATTACAAAAATTTTGAAGCTGAATTTCTTTTTTTTTTTTTTTACATGTAAATGGCCTTTGGAACACTAATTTTAACACAATAATTTGCGAGGACCGGTAAAAATACATTGCATATTTTCTTTTACATATATTTAAGCAATGAATTATCATTTTTTGAAAGATGCTGTCTCATAACTGCAATGGTGTGTGCAAACAAATTGAGTAACGCGCGTTAGCGCGGTCTAATGACAGTCAGAATATTTGACTTAATGATATTTGCTAAACAGATTATATCGACAATTTAACGTGACTATTGATATACTTGTTTCACGGAGAAAAAGTAGTTACGGATAGTAGATTGATACTGTCAAAACGTGTATTCATGTGAGAATTGTTGAGTTCATGTCTTCCTATTAAAAATTCCGAGTATCTGTCTTCAAGTAAAACGTAAATTAAAAGATGCACAATGCCATGACTTGACTTTGTAAGAAAGATTTTGTAAAAATTTCATTAAATTGCATTCAGTGATGTAAGAGGAGTTGCAGATTAGGAAAGGCTACCCCATTTCTATAACCCCCCCCCCTACCGCTTTTCAAGCAGGGATATATTTAGAAAAACACTCTAAAATTTCAGAATTTCCTTTCTAGTAACGGGTATAATTCTCTTAATTTGTCATGGGGATCTTTTATCGATAAAGAAAACATGTCGGACCTGTTTGTCTTGCAATTATTTTAGTTTTTAAAATCTTAGAATACAAATCTTACCAGCCTGTGTTTGGTATGTACGTCATGAGCGATAACAATTTTGTCCTCAAATCCTTGATCTATCAGATACTGAATATTCTGAATTCTCTGAGCATCACTGGGCATGTCCACATTCAAATTGCAGGAATACACGGAAGTCTCGATTCCGAACATATCATACTCACAATAGCTCCCTAGTGCTGCAAATTCTGCCAGCTCAGATTTGTCAAAAATGGTCCCTAAAAAATTATATGGAAAGAATGCTTTGACTTAGTTTCAGATTCTGCAAGAGCAATAAAAATCAGCGTCTTAAACTAATTAATTTGAATGATAGAATTGATTTTCAAAACCTTCTGTTAATAAATCATCTCAGCCATTCTCTTACAGAGTACTAATATTGAGGCTATTCTTTCATAGAGTAAAGTCTATCTAGGCTATTCTGTTACAAAGTGTAAACTACTGGTATTTAGGCTATTCTGTTACAAAGTGTTAACTATCTAGGTTTTTCTGTTACAAAGTGTTAACTATCTAGGCTAAATAAATATATTTAGGCTATTCTGTTTGGGATCTAGGCTATTCTGTTACAAAGTGTTAACTATCTAGGTTTTTCTGTTACAGAGAATACTAAATAATTAAATATTAAGGCTATTCTGTTTGGGAGTACTAAATATCTAGGCTATTCTGTTAGAGTTCTTGCTAACTATAGGCAATTCTGTTATATTTCTGTTCTTACATTTAGTACTACTTATCTAGCCAATACTCACTGTCAAGATGAGACATGACTAGCTTGTTGACGTTTCCTCCCGCCTCCTGGTAAACTCGGACAATTTCAAATGGAGCCTTTGAGTCCCTGCCTGGATGAATATTGACTGGACACCCTAGCTCACTCGGTGAATTTCATGGCCTCTGGTTTAAAACACGAACCAATTTTAATTGTTTGAAAGTTGTTGCACGATACTCAGGTGACCTATAAGGCCCGTGGGCCTCTTATTTACTTACCTTTATGGTCGCAAACTCTTTAATTCACTAGTTTTCTTTGATAAGACACTAACTGCCTTTACTGCGGCTATCAAAGCACATTTTCTGTTTGTTTTTTTCAAAGACGAATTTCTCATAAACCTACGCGCGCGGGTGACGTTAAACATAGTTTTAATTTTAAACAGCCTTATTACACCCGGTGTAGAGGATTTACACCTCATAATCAAGTGAAATTGGGTGTAGTGTAGCAAATTCAACATGGACGTCATAATTTCAACTAGCTGAAGGAATCCTATTTGCAGAAGATTCTTTAATAAAATATTTGTTGCGATTGTGAACAATTCTTAAAATCAATTTAAAAACAAAACACTTTGTAAAACTGCAAAGATTTTTCTATAAAACATATTCATAGCCACCCATAATAAACCCTATAACTAAATATTTAGCCATAGTCAGAATTATCTGGAGACTTTATCACCCAAACTTTGCAAAATTTGCTCCTTTTTTTAAATTTTACAAAATAGGATTATGAAAACCCCCAACCTGCTAAAAGCAGCCAAACTTTTAAAGCAATATGAGCTGCATGTTTGACATGGAAAAACATGTTGCAAATTTGTAATTGACTATTTCAATGACAGAAAATTAGAACATTTATAAATTTCTGTTCTTCATATTTGCTATAAAAGAACTTTTTATACGCTTTGAATGAAGCAATATTGAATTATTGTCGTCCGGCCTGTACAATAATGATTTCTTATACAATACTGTATATTCAGTTGTACAAAAATATTTCTTCTGAAACATTTTAAACTTTATTTAGTTTTTATTGATCATAAGGGTTTAGATTACATACAAATTAATCATAATAACACATTTTACCAGCAAAATAAAATTCTCAAAAATGCAGCTCATATTGCTTTAATTACACTGGATGAATTTTTGAGATGTGGTTAGAGAATATTTTGACATTAATACAAGAAATGTACCTTTGGAAGGACATACTATTTGCCTTACACCAAAATGTGTGAAACACGGATAACTTTCCCCGATTTTTCAGACTCTGATAATGAGCTTGAATTTTCCAGCGATTCAGGTACATAATTACTTTGTGATAAAACTTAATTTTTTCACAGATTTAAAAAAGGAAAATCATAAAACTGATACAAGTATGTTCTTTAATTTTAAGTAATTTTTTTATAAAATTACTTTTTTTATTGAAATAATGGGACTATATATAATACTTGATTCATTTATCATTTTAATTTGCATGTCTCTGATTCAGGTGATATTGGTGATGGATTTGCATGTAAACTAAATTTATTTTATGTTGCACTTGTAGATTTTCTTAAATCAAGCTTTTTACAACTTATGTGCTGATCAGTCACAAGTATCGAGTACTTTAAAATAATGAAAGAAAAAGTTGGGGTCAGTGATGTTACTTTTGATATATTGGTCAAAATATGTGATTTTAAGGCAAAAAATGATGTAATTTTATACTGACTTATTTGACATATCTTCATTTTTTGGCAAAGTTTGTTGAAGGAAGGTATAAAACTTGTTCTAAAAATATAAATTAAGACTTATATTAAATATTCCTAGCAGTATCATAATGGAAAATATTCTCCGAGTAAAAGTATGTGAGGCTAAAGTTCCAAGATATTAAATTTGATAAATGTGCAGATTTGCAGAATTATCTCCTAAATATCCTTCCACCACAAAAAATAGTCCCTCACGAATCTTGCTTCCTTGTAGCTTTTTGAGCAGTTTTTTTCATTGAATGTTAAAACATTAACATTGTTGAAATTAAATATGTTTGCGCACGGTATTGGTATGTATTGACGTTACGTCAAAATAACATTAAAAAAAGTCATAACGTTGTTATAACGTTTTGAACCTTACACATGCATATTTTAGATCTTAAAAGGAATATTATTTTTCAAAAAAATAAAAGGGCACATATAATGTCCATGCAATGTTTGAACCTTCAATTTGAAATAATTAGATGTTTATTAATAAATCTTATTAATAAATTGTAAATTTTAATTACTGAAATGTCAAAGGCATTCAGTAAATATCCTTTATTCCTCTTCCTACTTGTTTCTCACTTTGTTCTGTCTGTCTTATAAAGAGAAAACACATAAGTAGTTTTTCCTTTCAACCTAGCTCCTTCAATTTTTTTTTCAGTTAGGTCATCACAAGTTTTCTATTTCTATATAGCGTTCACATGCGCCTTGGGTGTATAGTATGGCAAGCCCTTTTACTATTTATTCGTGAAATAAAAAATTTCTCTCAATAAGAGAGATATCTCTCTAGCATAGAGAGATATCTCTTTAGCTTATAGAGATATCTCTTTGACTAAAAGAGATAT
>PRKT01000018.1:740499-777678 GCA_003671525.1 Saccostrea glomerata | reverse complement strand
GGGTTACCAACTTAATGATATTTGATATACGAGCAACGAAGGAATAAAAAATTGAAACATTTTGCCTAAAAAAATGAAACATTTTGTTTGTCGATTGCATTTTTATTTTGCTTTATTATATCACTGCAAAGATACCATATATATGTTTAAACTTTTCTAGTAATTCCTAGGAAGGAAAGCGTAACATGAAATCCATGTAGGTATTAAATGTAGGTCGTTTAGATGATTTTGATGCTTACAAGCAATTACGCAACTATTTAAAATAAGACGAGGAAATATAACCTAAAAAACGTAGATAAATTAACTTTATGCATGTCTTGGCATATAATGCATACTAACTAGATCGTATGCTAAAACCAGAAATGTTCTTTGAATAAGATTATGTTGTTATCGTAGAAATAAATGTCAGAAAAATTATCAAGTAAATTTTAATAAAGATATAGTTTATGATCTCATTCTGTAAAAAAAAACTCATGGAAGGATGATCTCTATCCACTATATATACATATCATTCTAATTAAAATAGATCTTTGTGTAGCGATCTAACAGGAGCGGATCAAAGCTCTAATTTTAATTAGATTGATACATACCGGTATATATAAACTTTTGTTAAAGCTGTCAACTTATTTTATCCAACAGTTCTTGGACCAGTGGATCCGGACACCCTGGGAATAACTCTGACCCACGAACATCTATCGATAGATTTCTCCCCACTTCGACTTCCAATTAATCCTAAATTCAAGTATCTTGAAGAGGCGCCCGTGGCACTGGATACTTTGTGGTATATTCGACAGTATCCGTAAGTATTTGAAGTGTTTTAATTCGGGCACGGAGCACGACTCATCCGTAAAGAAATGTAGGTCAGATTCAGCATCTGAAGCCAGCCTGGTAGAATGCAACCTTAGAAGTATCATCCATGCAAGTTTGGTCATTAAAGAGCTCATAGTTACATGGAAATGATCCTGCATCAAAAACTTTAACCTGCTCACTCATCCAGAAAATGTAGGTCAGATTCAGCATCCGAAGCAAGTCTGGTAGTATGCATCCTAAGATGTATCATCCATGCAATAGTCATTAAAGGGCTCGTTGTAACTTGGAAATGAAACCTGCATCAAAAACATTAACCTGTTGACTAATCTATAAAAAGTAGGTCAGATTCAGCATCCGAAGCATGTCTGGTAGTATGCATCCTAAGATGTACCATCCATGCAAGTTTGGTCATTATAGGGCTCATTGTATCTTGGAAATAAACCCTGCACCAAAAACTTTAACCTGTTCACTCAACCGGAAAATTTAGTTCAGATTCAGCATCTGAAGCAAGCCTGGCAATGTGCATCCTTAGATGTATCATCCATGCAAGTTTGGTCAACATAGGGCTTATAGTTACTCGGAAATGAGACCTGCATTAAAAACATTAACCTGTTTCACTCAATCGGAAAATGTAGGTCAGATTCAGCATCTGAAGCAAGTCTGGTAGTGTACATCCTTAGATGTATCATCCATGCAAGTTTGGTCAACACAGGCCTTATAGTTACTAGGAAATGAGACCTGCATCAAAAACATTAACCTGTTTCACTCAATCGGAAAATGTAGGTCAGATTCAGCATCTGAAGCAAGTCTGGTAGTGTACATCCTTAGATGTATCATCCATGCAAGTTTGGTCAACACAGGGCTTATAGTTACTAGGAAATAAGACCTGCACCAAAAACATTAACCTGTTCACTCAACCGGAAAATGTAGGTCAGATTCAGCATCCGAAGCAAGCCTGGTAATGTGCATCCTTAGATATATCATCCATGCAAGTTTGATCAACATAGGGCTTATAGTTCCTTGAAAATGGGACCTACACCAAAAACTGCACCAAAAATGTTAACCTGCTCCAAAAACATTAACCTGGTCATTCCTTTGCTGAAATTGCAGCATCTGAAACTTTGACTGGTACAATGAAACACATTAGAAGCATCTTCCATGCATGTCTAATCAATATAGGACATAGAAGTACTTAAAAAGAAAACTGCTCCAAAAAACTTAACCTTAACCCGGGACGCCGACGCCGAGGGTATTACATAAGCTCCCCCAACTTCGTTGAGGTGAGCTAAAAACAAACATAATCAATAATCCAGGAGTTTTGAGGGAAACGTTGAAAATCTTCAAATTTCTTTCAAACTTTGTTGCAATTCTGTCAAATTAAGTATTAATTATCACATACTAATGCATCTAGGTATGAATCCAGGAGTTTTGAGGGAAACGTTGAAAATCTCCAAATTTCTTTCAAACTTTGTTGCAATTCTGTCAAATTAAGTATTAATTACCACATACTAATGCATCTAGGTATTTTTCTTTTAATGAGAAAAATGAAATCCATTTGTTTGAATGCTGTTCTTTATAGTGTCTAAACGTTGTGTATCATTATGAATTTATTTTTGGGGCTTAAATAAAAGTTCATGTGACCCTCAATGTACCCACTCTCTTTCAAAAACCAGAGAAAGGGGTTGAAACACTTTTCCAATTTTAAGAAGTTTATTAAAAGTTTACCCGTTTTTTGTGTGTGTTTTTTTTTAAATTAGCATTATCTGGTCTTTCCCATGTTCTTCTTCCTGTTACAGTATATTCGGTGTAATTGTATGGAATGCCATATACGACAGCCAACTGCTTACTGCCAACTGCTGACTGCTTACTGCCAACTGCCACAAATATTTGAATAAATTTTATATTTATATGAATTTAAAAAAAAAACAGGCGCGGATCCGAATAAATTTTATTTTTATATTGATATTTATGTGAATTTTTCAACAAAAACAAAAAACAAAAAAAAAACAAAAACAAATAAAAAAAACAAAACAAACAAAAAAAAAACAAAAAACAAAAACAACAACAACAAAAAATAAAATAAAATTAAAAAAAAAAAAACAGGCGCGGATCTAGAACATTTTTTCCAAGAGGGTCACTCTTGTTTAAAATTAAAAGCATAAAATAGTCATTTTATTACCTATTTGAAATAAGAAAATAAAAATAAACAATGTACTTTATCAATGGCATACACTGTATATTGAATATTACATAAATTAAAACATAATGGTCACTTAGTCAATTTAATTTTACCAGGGTGACCTGTTGGAAAAAAATGTCCTGGATCCGCGCCTGTTTTTTTTTTTAAATTCATATAAATATAAAATTTATTCAGATATGTGTGGCAGTTGGCAGTAAGCAGTCAGCAGTTGGCAGTAAGCAGTTGGCTGTCGTATATGGCATTCCATAAACTATGGAATGCCATATACGACAGACAACTGCTAACTGCTTACTGCCAACTGTCAGCTGCTTACTGCGAACTGCCACCCATATTTGAATAAATTTTCATATATATTTTGATATATTCATGTGTATATTTAAAAAAACAGACGCGGATCCTATATTTTTTTTTCCAAGAGGGACACCCGGGTAGAAAAAAAAACAACCCAGAAATTTTTTGACAAGAAAAAAAGTAAACTCAGTTAAATTCCTTATGTGAAAAATTATTTTGGCAGGAGGGGGGTCTCATGCTTTAAGTCTATGAGATTATTCAAATGAATATTCCAAAATTTCAAAGATCTATTCTTGCTCAATTTAGATGTGGAATTTTACCAATTAGAGTTGAAACTGGAAGATATAAAGGAGAATCATTAGAAGATAGGTTATGTATTTTTTGTGCTAAAGATGAAATAGAAGACGAGTATCACTTTTTATTAAATTTTACAGACTATTCCAATTTCAGAGCAGATTTATTTCTAGTATTAGATGTAACCCATCTTTGTCTATGTCAGTTCAAGATAGTGTAAATTTTCTTTTAACAAATTTTCCCAGGCAGACCTCAAAATATTTATACCTTTCATACATGCACCGACAATCTCTGTTGTATAAAAAAACGCCATGCGTAATATTTGTGTATATATTTTTCATATATTTTGTTAAAAGTGACATATAGGTCCGATGGGCCGGGTGTTTGGATATTAATTGTATTAAATGTTTTTCATTGTACTGTATAACACATGCCACTATAATAAACAATTTACTTACTTACTTACTTACTTATTCAATTAGAAAAAAAACGCGGATCCCTGTTAATTTTGGATCTTAATTGTCATAGATATGTATATATGAAGCATAAGAAGCCCACCCACAGCCGAAATATTTTTTCACGTTTAGGAAAGGCGTTTACGATTTTTTTTTTTGTCAAGAAATTTCTGATTCAGAATTTTTTTTTTTACCAGCGTTACCTTTTAAAATAATAATTCAAAATATATCTCGATTTTTTAAGTCTCTTTTTTTTTTGTTGTTCAAATCATGTTAGAAAAAAAATTAATGCTACATATTTTAATTTAAAAACGTTCCTGTTGTATTTGCTTGTAAGGAGGAGTTAACTTCGAATATTGAATCCTGACTCATCATAAATGAAATCAATCCAAACCATTACAATATATTTACATTTGCAAATATCTATCTTATACGAAAGCCTATTAGGATCAATTTAGAGAGAAAAAAAATTAAAAGGCGTAATAACGCGAAAAAAGGCGTTATAACGCCTTTTGAAGAGGCGTTATTATGCCTTTCCATTCTATAAGGGGTTATTACACCTTCCAAAAGGCGTTATTACGTCTTTCTAAGAGGCGTAAAATTCATGACCCCCGGGGATAGGGCGGGGCCACAATGGGAAATCAAAGTTTTACATAGAAATATATGGGAAATATCTTTGAAAATCTTCTACTCAAAAACCGCTGGGCCAGGAAAACTGAAACTTATGTGAAAGCATCCAGGGGTAGTGTAGATTCTAAATTGTTCAAATCATGACCCCCGGGGGTTGGGTGGGGCCACAATGGGGAATCAAAGTTTTACATAGAAATATATGGGAAAAATCTTTGAAAATCTTCTACACAAGAACCACTGGGCCAGAAAAGCTGAAACTTATTTGGAAGCTTCCTAGGATAGTGTAGATTCTAAATTGTTCAAATCATGACCCCCTTGGGTAGGGCGGGGCCACAATAGGGAATCAAAGTTATACAATGTTGAATCAAAGCATCCTATGGTAGTGTAGATTTCAAATTGTTTAAATTATGATCAGTTGGGTAGGGTAGGGTCACAATATGTATTTTAAGGGGGGAATCTGTTAAAGAACGGAATGGTCAAAGCTTCTCAGGTGAGCGATGTGGCCTATGGGCCTCTTGTATTTTTCAGAACTCCTTTTGATGATATAGATAGCCCCGAATTGAACAAGTCACTTGCTGAGAGACTGTTCGAGAAACAAAGAAAAGAGGTAAACCTATCAACATTTACCACTGAAAGTAAAACATATGCCCAATAGATTTATAGCTTGTAAAGATGGTCAGCTTGTGGTAAGTGGATTTTGAGTGATTCTTACATATGAATTTTTCTGTCAGACTCCATTACATGCCAAGCAGTACAAAGCCACGATGGACTGGGCAGCTCCTCTCCATGACGTCCAGATGACAGATGAAGCTGAGTCATTCAAGTGTCAGAAGTCTACTTATGTCTTACCAAGGTAATGATAATAAGTTTGGACCACCTTGGTATAAATGTCCATATCGTATCTCCATGATACAGTATAGGGGTTTTCTTGGTGGGTGTAAAATTTGACGCTTTACTTGCTCTAAGATATGCCAATAATTTTGACATAATTTATTTTAGCTGACGCAGAGTTTCAGCTCTTTGCAAATGGACACTAATAAAAGTATTGACTATATTAGCGATTAAAATTTAAGCGGACTTTCATCTAAACGCCAAAATAAGCCAAAATTAGAACCCCGCTACCACTATACGGTAACATCAAGATCAACTGCATTTCATTAAAGTCATATATGGCGTATGTACAATGAAAATTATTGGACTAAAATTAAAAGAACTTATTATTTGTATCATTACTTTATATAAAGATAGAACTTTTCCGTAAATTACAAAATCTAAATCAATTGCGTTATAAAGATATCACAATTTAATTTGGATTCTCGGAATTTTCTCCGACTCGGAAGAAAATACAAAAGATTTAAATAACACATTACAGAGAAGATAAAATCGTATTATTAGTTGAAAGGAGGTGTTCTCCGTGTTCAGAATTGTATGAAAAGCTTTAATTTAAATGTATCAACTATATTTCTTTACTTAATTTTGTATTTTTCAAAAATATTTTTTTTTGATCAGTTACGCCATATATGGCTTTAACTTCATAACTTGACATGAAGCCTGTTGGTTCTTTAGAGTTAAAGAGTCAATTATATATCTACCAAACAAAAACAGAAATTGAATCTTTTTAAATGAAACCCCGATACCTGAAAATTATTAATTTAACCAAATAATTTTTTTCCCCTGAACAGCAAGACATTGATGCAGCCAGCGAGTGCTTCGAAACGAGTGGAACTTCCAGGACTAAAAGAAAGAACCTCTCAGGAATCTAACAAAGACAAGGAGGTGGACTTGACCAGTGATCTCAAAGACAAACCGCTGAGCCAGGAATCAAGGCAAGAAGAACCTGTCTCCAACAGTGACGATGTAGAAAATCATAAAGTGGTTGGGGGTAAAGCCAAGAAGAGACCAGGCCAAGAACCCTGTGAAAAAGAACCAAAGAAAAAAAAACTCAAACTCAGGGGAAAAACTGTCGTAGAAAACTGCTACCTCAGATCAAAGGACAACAGAAAATCAACAGGTTCTTTAGGATGTAAATAGAGAGTAGATAGGGTTGTGGTGGATATTTTATTGTCTCTATTTATTATTATTTTAACTATTTATTTTATACAATATTGATATTACTGATACACTAGCTAGATATTGTTAGGAGTGAATTTGTAACTATTGCTAGATGGACTTGTGCAATAAATAAAATTAGGAACTTTGATTTCAGCATTTCATTTTCTTAATTTAAGATACCTGCATGTCTACAGTAGACTTTGATTTTTCTTAGACTCTTATTTTAGGTGTCGGAAATAATCGTATTAAATACATGTAGGGTGTATCAGAAAAAAGGTCTCTGTAGTGTTACATAAATAATTACAAAAAATAAATAAACATATCGGTAGTTGAGTTTCAGAGAGCAATTTTATTTTGAGTCAATTAATGCTTCTGAATGTAATACTTATAGATTTCTACATTCAGAGTGAAGAAAACAAAAATAGATTAGAAATCACTCAAATATTAAAGAACATGTAAATTTTGTTTAGTGAGCAATTATCTCTAGCTATAAAATGAAAACTGCACATCCATGAAGACATAAAAATGTGTAATATAATGTTAATAAGCACATGTTTGATCATTTGTGTCAAGAATACATTTTCAAAGTCAATGTAAAGTTGTAAACATAGATAAACCACTGCTTTGTTCAGAAACAAAAATACTTCCCAAAAATTCTGGGAATTTATAGACAGCCATGTGAATAATTAAAGAAAATCAATAGATAATTCAATAATGAGACAAATAAAGTTAATTCATAGAATTAATACACTGTAATCATAAAGCAAAACTCCAATTCACTGCCTCCATTAATCCTTCAATAAATGGTTAGGACTTTTTGGACAATATCCAATACATGTATAATCTTCAATATTCAATATAATCTACATGTTAGCACTTTTTAAATTATACAATCTCGCAAAAATGCTCTATCACAACTCTTAATGTCTGATATGAAAAATCATAAATTAGTACTCTCATGTCAAATGAATTGTATATTATGCAAATTATCAAATTATGAAAAACAGAAATCTCTGATGAGACTATAGCTCTACTGGTTTGCACCATCACAAAGGAAGAAAAAAGTAACACTTGGATATGAACTCAACAATGGGAACCAAAGCACACTTTCTATTGCAATAAGTAATCATGGCAATGTAATCAGAATTTTATTTTAAAATCTACAGTGTTAATATGTATCTTTGTTTAATCTGCATAAGTACTTACTTCAATAGTCTACAACCCTAATAATCCTGTCAGAGTAGAAGTGTTTTGATAGAATTTCACTAAAATTTCCACAAGGCAACACTGTTTATTGATACAAGAAAGATAAACAGAATGATTATCTTGATGAAATTCAAGTTTTATTGAAATCTGTTAAATAACTGTGGAAAGAATATAGTTTTTAAGAATTTTATATGGCAACGCTTCCAAGAAATAAAAAGGATTAAATACTAGTGTAATCCAGTGTACCAAGTTTTTCTTGAAATCGGATCAAAACTGTAGGAGTAGCATTATGAAATTTTTTTTACCCAAGTAGACAATGGACACTTTACCATTGCATAAGCTCGTCTGGTTTCTGACCACCAACAACTGAAACATATTATACCATATAAGTTACAAACAAAAGCATGATCTCATGTAGATATGTGCTTTAGAGTATTTACTCCTAAAAAAAATCAGGATAAGTCTAGTGTAAAAGAAAATTCTAACTAAGCTGAGCTGCAATAATCATAAAGCAAATAAAAATTTTACCCTGCAATAACACTACTTTTAAGTAAATGTGTTCATTAACTTTGGGAGTTCTTAAACCATTCATCTCGGAGAGTGTTAGTCATGTACAAGCCATTTATTTTTGAGAGTTTCAGCCACATAATTAGGGTCCAAGTTTTACATAGAAATATATAGGAAAAATCTTTGAAAATCTTCTTCTCGAGAACCACTGGGCCCTTACAGCTGAAACTTATATGGTAGGATCCTGATGTAGTATAGATTCTAAATTGTTCAAATCATGACCCCCGGGGGTAGGGCGGGGCCACAATGGGGAATCCAAGTTTCACATAGAAATATATAGGAAAAATCGTTGAAAATCTTCTTCTCAGGAACCACTGGGCCAGAAAAGCTGAAACTTATGTGGAAGCATCCTGGGGTAGTGTAGATTCTAAATTGTTCAAATCATGACCCCCGGGGGTAGGGCGGGGCCACAATGGGAAATCCAAGTTTTACATAGAAATACATGTGAATAGGAAGAATCGTTGAAAATCTTCTTTTCAAGAACCACTGGGCCAGAAAAGCTTAAACTTAAGTGCACATGGAAGCATCCTGGGGTAGTGTAGATTTCAAAATATCTAAATTATGATCAGTGGGGTAGGGTGAGGTTGCAGTATGTATTTAAAGGGGAAATCTGGAAAAGAACAGAATGGTCAAAGCTTCTCAGGTGAGCGATGTGGCCCATGGGCCTCTTGTTAAATTATACAATCTCGCAAAAATGCTCTATCACAACTCTTAATGTCTGATATGAAAAATCATAAATTAGTACCGGTACTCTCATGTCAAATGAATTGTATATTATGCAAATTATCAAATTATGAAAAACAGAAATCTCTGATGAGACTAGCTCTACTGATTTGCACCATCACAAAGCAAGAAAAAAGTAACACTTGGATATGAACTCAACAATGGGAACCAAAGCACACTTTCTATTGCAATAAGTAATCATGGCAATGTAATGAGAATTTTATTTTAAAATCTACAGTGTTAATATGTATCTTTGTTTAATCTGCATAAGTACTTACTTCAATAGTCTACAACCCTAATAATCCTGTCAGAGTAGAAGTGTTTTGATAGAATTTCACTAAAATTTCCACAAGGCAACACTGTTTATTGATACAAGAAAGATAAACAGAATGATTATCTTGATGAAATTCAAGTGTTATTGAAATCTGTTAAATAACTGTGGAAAGAATATAGTTTTTAAGAATTTTATATGGCAACGCTTCCAAGAAATAAAAAGGATTAAATACTAGTGTAATCCAGTGTACCAAGTTTTTCTTGAAATCGGATCAAAACTGTAGGAGTAGCATTATGAAATTTTTTTTACCCAAGTAGACAATGGACACTTTACCATTGCATAAGCTCGTCTGGTTTCTGACCACCAACAACTGAAACATATTATACCATATAAGTTACAAACAAAAGCATGATCTCATGTAGATATGTGCTTTAGAGTATTTACTCCTAAAAAAAAATCAGGATAGGTCTAGTGTAAAAGAAAATTCTAACTAAGCTGAGCTGCAATAATCATAAAGCAAATAAAAATTTTACCCTGCAATAACACTACTTTTAAGTAAATGTGTTCATTAACTTTGGGAGTTCTTAAACCATTCATCTCGGAGAGTGTTAGTCATGTACAAGCCATTTATTTTTGAGAGTTTCAGCCACATAATCAGGAGATTTCATTGAAGGAATCGGTACTTAGTACCCTGTGGTAGTTAGGTGACTTCACAGGAGAGTTGTATAATGGCTGACAACAGTGAAGTCTTTTACAGTAGGCTCGGATTCCTGACTTTAGAGATCTGTAAAACACAAAATACATGTTATCCACCTTGAACCATGTGGTCAAAAACAACAGAGGTTGTCAAGCAAGGAGACTGCTTTATGATAATGAAAACAAAATGATATTCATTACAATACCGACAAATTAAAAAAAATTATTAAATTAAAATATCCATGTACACAGGTATATCTTTGGAAAAGTATATAGTCAAGTACAGTCATACTTGGTTATTAGCTCTTCTGAGCCAAAGGCTCAAAGAGCTAATGCTATGGCCATTTGTGCGGTGTGCGTAAACTTTTTAGAATATGGGCCATAACTCATGAACCCCTTGGCCAATCAGTACCAAATTTGTCACAGGGTATCCTTGGCCCAAGGGCTACCATTTATACTAAATAAGGGTTGAGCCCCTTAAACAAGGGGAGATAATCAGGAAAAACAAAACCAAAAGTACTGGTTGCTAAAAAATCTTCTTCTCCATAACCACCAGGCAGATTTTCACCAAAGAATAATGAAATAAGTTCATCCCTCCCCCTGTCCCCAAGATCATACATGCAAAAGAAATGGTAGATGAATTTGAAATTATTCCTAATAAGAATTCATTTATACTGTGTTTTACTGGGTTCTTGCAAATTTTTACTGCTTAAAATAATATCTAACTGAATTACTTTACTATACTATTGTTACCTCAACAGGATCATTTGGTAAACCAAGAAATAGGTAATGGTTCTTGGACATATCTTCCCGGAAATCATTACATGTATTATCAGTACATGCTTTTTGAACTAGGTTGACAACATCACACGTGTCCACATAATTACAATGCTGTAGAAACTTCTGATAACTCTCTGAAATCTCTAGCGGTTCCACAATGTTTGATGACTGAAGTTTGGCCTTAATGATTTCTTTATTACTTTCAAAGACTGTGCTTGTTTCTATGTCAAATTCTCCCCTTTCCTGAAACCATCAAATGTTCATGATTAAATCGCCAGAAAAAAAAATTAAATTCATACTTTGCATACTCATTTAAGTGAGTTTATTTTTCTTTGCTTTCAGAACTGTATCTCATTTCTTTCATGCATCATTGGAAACTACAGAAAATTTACATTAGCTGATGATTATCAATTTGAAATGACCCATGCAGTTTCACTTTCATCCCAGGCAGTAGTAAATATTTAAAATCTTAAGAGTCCTGAATCATCGACTAAGATTCCAATAAACTCTGCACCTCCTTGTTCTTTTCTGCCAGACAAAGTTGTAGAGCAATCAACTGATCCATGGAAGAAAGGAGAGTGCTTCTTTCATTGGGTAAAAGGTGATATTTCCGACACAGAAATATAAAGTACTCTGATATACTGTAGGCATCTTCACAAGCCATATCTTCACAGTTGATAATAGTAATCTTTTTCATGTCCGTATCTAAAGAATAAAGTAAAGACATGTGACATAAGTCACTGACAAAAATGGCATCATAGTGTTTGTTGGGACCAAGTTAATGTACGCCTTTTAAAAATAATACTTATATTTTCAAGGTGCCTTAATATCAACATTAACAGTTAACACACTTTGAAAAAATATGTGCATCATCCATGACTTAGTTAATATATCCTGGCATATTTAAGATAAGATAATTAATTATATTTGAACGTGGATAACTTAATTTTAGATGTATAATCCAGCACATGTTCATCATCATGAAGTTATCTGAATAGTTATACTCATTATAATAATGACTACTGTGGTTTAGTTCTATATGATACGTTATGATTTATATTTTTTATTCATTATAACAGAAAAACATTACCTGAAGGCGGATTAAACCTTCCTGAATCATGATTCTGAATGTGATCTTGGATCGATTTCAAATGTTTGGTTCCTTTTTTCTTCCTCTGTGATGGTGCAAACCAGTAGAGCTACAGTCTCATCAGAGATTTCTGTTTTTCATAATTTGATAATTTGCATAATATACAATTCATTTGACATGAGAGTACTAATTTATGATTTTTCATATCAGATATTAAGAGTTGTGATAGATTAATGTAGTATTTATAAAGTGCTAACCTGTAGATTATATTGAATATTGTAGATTATATTGAAGGTAATATTGTAGAGTATATTGGAGATTATACATATATTGAATATTGTCCAAAAAGTATTGATCATTTATTGAGGAATTCAAGGAGGTAATGAATTAAGAGTTTTGTTTTTTGATTACAGTGTATTAATTCTATGAATTAACTTTAACATTATTTGTCTTATTATTGAATTATTTGATCGATTGTCTTAAATTATACATGAAATACAATGGCTGTCTATAAATTCCCAGAATTTTTGTTTATTGTTTTATCAGAAATGGGATTTGTTTTTGTTTCTGAACAAAGCCAGTAGTTTATCTATGTTTACATTGACTTTGAAAATGTATTCTTTACAAATGATCAAATTTACATGTGCTTGTTAACCTTGTATATACATGTGTATATCTTTTTAAGACGTGTAAAACATCAAGGATGTGTAGTTTTCATTTTATAGACAGAGATAAAGGCTCTATAAAGAACATTTACTTGTACTTTAATATTTGAATGATTTGTGATCTATTTTTTTCTTCACTCTGAATGTAGAAATCTCTAAGTATTACATTCAGTAGCATTGACTCAAAATAAAATTTCTCTCTGAAGCTCAATTACTGGTATGTTTTATATGTATTTTGTTTGTTTGTTTGTTTTTTGTATTTATTTGTTATATATAGAGACCTTTTTTCTGATACACCGTACATGTACATGATAGGATTATTTCTGAAATCAGTCTTGGAAAAGTCAAGGTCTGCTATAGACATGCAGGTATAATTTTGCTTTTTGGGTCAAAAAATGGGGAAGGTTGATTTTGCGGGTGAAAACAATGACACGCAGCGGGTCATTAGTGAGAGGTCAGTTTTGCGGGTGTGACCCACCGAATGCGGGTCACTTGGCAGGTATGGGTATCTTATTAAGAAAATAAAGTGCTAAAATCAAAGGTTCTTATTTTATTTATTGCACAAGTCCATTAGGCAATAGTTACAAATTCACTCCCATCAATATCAAGCAATTGTATCGGTAATATCAATATTGTATAAAATAAATAGTTAAAAAAAGTAATAAATAGAGACAATAAAATATCCACCACAACCCAGTCTACTCTGTATCTACATCCTAAAGAACCTGTTGATTTGCTGTTGTCCTTTGATCTGAGGTAACAGTTTCCTACGACAATTTTTCCCCTGAGTTTGAGTTTTCTTTTTCTTGGGTTCTTTTTCACAAGGTTCTGGTCCTGGTCTTTTCTTGGCTTTACCCCCAACCTCTTTATGATTTTCTACATCATCACTGTAGGAGACAGGTTCTTCTTGCCTTGATTCCTGGCTCAGTGGTTTGTCTGCTTAACTGGCTAAATATTATCAAACTTTGTAAGTTGATGCATTTTTGGTCTTATGATACTAATAGAGTTGGAGGCTTCTAATAAAAGTGATAGGTTGTACAATTTTTCAGAAGAGCGATTCAAGGCCCTTGGGCCTCTTGTGTTAGGGACTGGGACCTTGAATTTTACTTCCTAATAAACAAGACTCCTTATATTTGCTTAAGGAAAAAAAAGTTCCCTATAATCAAGGTTTCCTTTAAAGTGAGTTATCTATAGGCAAGTTTAACTGTATTTATATTGCTTTTGATTCTCTCTACATTCATCACCACCTACCTATTATTGAGTTCTTTAGAGATTTGTTCCAGGGATTTCCCTCTGGTTTCTGGTACAGCAAAGAAGATAAAAATCACAGACAAAGCACAGACAGCACTAAACATCACAAACGTCCAGGATACGCCAATGTTTTCTACAAACAGAAAAATATATACAGAGTACCTGATAAGAAAATCTATGATTTTTTTAAATTTTATTTTATGATTTTTTCCCTTGATAAGAGATGAGAACATTTTATAGTAATAAAAGAACTGACCTAAAGAAGTTGTAAAGTAAGAGAGATATGGTCTTTTAAACCTACCAAGGATATCCAGAAAAGTGAGTGATACAATAAGGTTGGTTCCCCAGTTGAGCACGGTGGCAAGAGAAATGGCCCTCCCTCTCACAGAGGCTGGGAAGATTTCACTCAGGATCAACCAAGACACTAGGAAATTAAACAGTTTATATTAGCACGAATTAAAAGTAAATATACACAAAAGTTTCAAGCTTTTTAAACCTAGAAAGACAAGTTAAACACAATGCTATTTTTTTTTAGCTTCTCATGCAAATAATGTAGATGTACCTCTAATGCTGCTCCTACACAATCAGAACAGTGCTGAAGCACAAAAAATTCACAAAATGCAAACCTATTAAACATTTTGCTCAATTTCATATACCAATTCTAATTACCTGGACCAAAACTGAAACCGGGCTTTTTAAACCTAGAAAGACAAGTTAAACACAATGCTATTTTTTTTTAGCTTCTCATGCACATAATGTAGATGTACCTCTAATGCTGCTCCTACACAATCAGAACAGTGCTGAAGCACAAAAATTTCACAAAATGCAAACCTATTAAACATTTTGCTCAATTTCATATACCAATTCTAATTACCTGGACCAAAACTGAAACCGAAAGCAGCCACATATAGCATCAGAGCAGTGAATGCTGCTATTTTGCCTACAGTGGATCCATGGATATGTACGTGAGGTTCCTCTGTTGTTGTAGCAGTGTAGTTATCCATAATGTAAGACAGCCAATCCGCCTCGGATAATGTGTAAGAATCGTT
This sequence comes from Saccostrea glomerata, assembly GCA_003671525.1. Taxonomy (NCBI): domain Eukaryota; kingdom Metazoa; phylum Mollusca; class Bivalvia; order Ostreida; family Ostreidae; genus Saccostrea; species Saccostrea glomerata. The sequence continues at coordinate 762,645 of PRKT01000018.1, read as the reverse complement.
TATAGAGAACATTTGGGGGGTTGTAGTGTAAAATACTGAGATGTTCTGATTGGCTTCAGTTAAAGCTTCTAAACACTGAACACTTTCGATGCTGCTATTTTGCCTACAGTGGATCCATGGATGTGTACGTGAGGTTCCTCTGTTGTTGTAGCAGTGTAGTTATCCATAATATAAGACAGCCAGTCCGCCTTGGATAATGTTTAAGAATCATTTATAGAGAACATTTGGGGGGTTGTAGTGTAAAATACCGAAATGTTCCGATTGGCTTCAGTTAATGCTTCTAAACACTGAACACTTTCCTGGCAAGGATTAGATCCATAAATGTGGTCATTTAAATGAGAGATGATCCCTAGGAGTAGGAGGGACACACCCATTAATGTGGCGCCCGCCAAAAGGAAACGGCGACGGCCCCACTTGTCAACACAACACAGCGTTATCACAGTCATCACCACCTAGAACAGAAATATTACTAAATTAATAACACTGCAAAGCATTGTTTTTGATAAAATATAATACATGTATCAGTTAAAAATATCTTTCCTTTTCACCTACATGACGTATTTAAATTTATATGTCCAACATATGGTAATGAACGAAAACTGAATGAAAACTGACGTTACATAAGACCATTGAACAAGAAGTGGCAGTTCTGGCCTTCCATACTCACCTTGACACAGCCGAGTCCTACAGTGGCTAATGTGGCTGCTGAGTCTGACTCAAACCCAATTCCCTCAAATATGGTCGGGGCATAGTATAAAACATTGGGCTGTCCCGTACACTGAAAATTGAAGTTTCTGAATTACAGTAGAGATAGAATGAAGTAAAAGCTCTCTTACTGGTAGTTTTCTTTATATTGTCTGGAACATTGATATGGAGATGTAATGAATTGGACCTGTAAATAAATAGCTTGTTCCTTTGGTCACCTAATGCCTTTGTAACAAAGTTTGACTAAATAGTCAAGTTCTGATCAGAGACAAGACATTAGGGGATGCACAAAAAGGTCATTTACAATATCCCCTGGTAGTCTTTTTAGTGTTGAATAAATTGCTTATCATATCGATACAATCTCATCCACAAGATTTCTGCTTCAATACCTGTTGAAAGAAAACAAGCCCTGCTCCAATGAACATCCGGCCTCTCATGTTGTCACTAGAGCTGAAGACATCCATACAGGTGTGTTCCTGTCAGGATTTAGTGATAATTCTGTTCTAGGTGGTGATGACTGTGATAACCCTGTGTTGTGTTGACAAGTGGGGCCGTCGCCAATTCCTCTTGGCGGGCGCCACATTAATGGGTGTGTCCCTCCTCCTCCTGGGGATCATCTCTCATTTAAATGACCACATTTACGGATCTAATCCTTGCCAGGAAAGTGTTCAGTGTTTAGAAGCATTAACTGAAGCCAATCGGAACATCTCGGTATTTTACACTACAACCCCCCAAATGTTCTCTATAAACGATTCTTACACATTATCCGAGGCGGACTGGCTGTCTTATATTATGGATAACTACACTGCTACAACAACAGAGGAACCTCATGTACACATCCATGGATCCACAGTAGGCTAAATAGCAGCCTTCACTGCTCTCATGCTATATGTAGCTGCTTTTGGATTCAGTTTTGGTCCAGGTAATTAGTACATTGAATATGAAATTGAACAAAATATTTTATGAGTTTGCATTTTGTGCTTCGGCAATCAGAGTTGTTCTGATTGTGTACCTGTAGGAACCTTCGTTTAACCACAACATAAGTAGTATGTATTTGCATGAGATGCTCAAAAAGAAATACCTTTTTGTATATTTTGTCAGGACAGATGATACAAACAATTTTTTTCTTTGAAAAAGATTAAATATCATGTCACAAGCTTAGAAAAGTGGATGGTTCTTAGATTTTGTTCTCCTAAGAACTGGAATATGAAAAACACTTGGAAAATATTAGTAATATTTCAATGAAAGAATAAATATAGACAAATCACTTTCAGTAAAGGTTTACAGGTGAAAACAAATTTCAGAATATCTTATCTTAGTGCTTAAAGTGTAATATAAACTCAAGAAAAATATACCAAGCCTGGTGAATTTTATTAGGAAAAGCTAAATTGTTAAAATCAGCCTATGTGATATTGCTAATTTTTTGTCATTTTGTTCCTCCTCTTAAAATTCACCTGGCTTGGTATATTTTTCTAAAGTTTATACTACACTTTTAGCACCAAGGTAACATTCTGAAATTTGTTTTCACCTGTTAACCTTTACTGAATGTGATTTGTCTTTATTTGTTTTTTATTGAAATATTACTAAAATTTTCCTAGTCTGTTTCATTTTCCAATTCTTAGGAGAAAATATTCTAAGAATTTTCCACTTTTCTAAACTTGTGACATGATATTTTATCGTTTTCAAAGAAAAATTTTGTTTGTATCATCTGTCCTTAAGCTTGAAAGATTTATGTATACAATTGTATTTCCTTTAGTGCTAATTAGCTGTTTAATTTGTAGTGTCCTGGTTGATCCTGAGTGAAATCTTCCCAGCTTCAGTGAGAGGGAGGGCCATTTCTCTTGCCACCGTGCTCAACTGGGGAACCAACCTTATTGTCTCACTCACTTTTCTGGATATCCTTGGTAGGTTAATGTAAGATTTTAAAGGCCACAGTTTTCTTTACAACATATTTGAGTTTTGACAGGCCAAAGTTTTTGTTAAAAAATGCTCTTTTTTTATTTGAAAAAATCTTAAACTGTTGAAATAGGGTTTTTATTCTGAGAGGTACTCTGTACAGTAAAACTCGGTTATAACGAAGTCACTGGGACCTGAGAAATTACTTTGCTATATTCGTAATTAATATCCGTATAACAAATTCATTAAATTTGTATAACTGGGGATCTAAGATAACTTCGCTATAACCGTGAATATGCAATATCCATGTTCGTACTAACCGAGTTTTACTGTATATATTTTTGTATTTGTAGAAAACATTGGTGTATCCTGGACGTTTGTGATGTTTAGTGCTGTCTGTGCTCTGTCTGTGATCTTTATCTTCTTTGCTGTACCAGAAACCAGAGGGAAGTCCCTGGAACAAATTTCTAAAGAACTCAATAACTGGTATGTGGTAATCAATATGGCATGACAGCTATAAATTATAAATACAGAAAAACTTGGTTATAAACAACTCGCTTACATGCACAAGCTGGATTGGTCTTGTATCAAAGTCGAGATTTTTAAAAAATCTTTGTCCTTTTGAGGGATGACTCTGATATATGAGTTAAATTTAAACTGTTGGTCAGCTGTTCAAAATGACCAAAAATATACTCAGTGTTTAAATTTCTCCCTGCTCTATATCGTTATATTTTCATTTACGTCTCTGTAGCCTCATTGTGGCGTCACTTTAGTGCCAGTTACGCCATATATTTCTGCATGTGAGTATTGTCAGTATGCATGAAAATGGCATTCAAATCAAATTTACAGGTTACTTTATTAGAAAAACACATATATTGGAATATCTTTTAGATATGCTACCCATTTTATTTATAGTTTTGATAAGTATGAGATTGTTCCTTGCATGACGACCTCTATATTGTTTTTGACCGCCTAGTACAAGGGGGATAACTTGTATTTTTTGTTTTACAGATCTCTAAAGTCAGGAATCCGAGCCTACTGTAAAAGACTTAACTGTTGTCAGCCATTATACAACTCTCCTGTGAAGTCTCCTAACTACCACAGGGTACTAAGGGGGATCACTTATTGGAGGTAAGGTCGTCAGTGGCATGTTAATGGGAGCTGTCGCGGGATCACTTATTGGAGGTAAGATCATCAGTGGCATGTTAATGAGAGCTGTCGTGGGATCACTTATTGGAGGTAAGGTCGTCAGAGCCATTTTAATGGCTTATTGGAGGTGAGGAACATCATCAGTGCAAAGTTGATGGGAGCTAATGGGACTTATTGGAGGTAAGATTAAAGAATACATCTTAACGGGAGCTATTGCAGGATCACTTATCAGAGGTAAGATTTGAGATACATGCATCAAGCAAAAGTTTGAATTGTCTTGATGTGTACATGTAATCTTGTTTTATAATTTAGGAAGATTAATTGCACATGTTTATATTATGCATGAAAGTAAGAAAAGATTATTTCAGGAATGCATTTCTTAAGTACTGCATGCATGATAACAATTTGATCACTACCAACATATAGGTTTGTTGAAGCATTCTAATTTATTTTGTTTCAGGTGTTTTAATTGACAAATTTGGCAGACGACTGACCATTACAGTATAATCCCTATTAACCGCCCCTGCCCCTATAAGTGCCCCCTTAGGTTTTTTTCAATTGTCTGGAAATATGGGCCCCCTGTACAGTGATTAAAATCAGCTAGAATCGTATAAAAAATTGGAAGAAAGTGAAAAAGAAACTTGTGTACATGTATTATCCAATTTCTCAATGGAAAATGAATAATTTAGCATAATTTGGGTGAATTATCTTCACTTTAAGTAAAGTTAGACATTATTTTAGTGGTTGCTATTATTATTATTTTTTTTTGAAAGATTTTGAGAAGTTAAAATATGACATTAAATATTAAAAAGAGAATGCCAAAATAACCGCCCCCTTTTGCAATTTTCTTAGCGCCCAGGGCGGTTAATATGGATTATACGGTATTGTAAATACAATAGTGTTTTTGGTTGGAGCCCTTGTTTTAGGATTTTCACCAAATTATCCTTCACTGGTAAGTAGGATTTATGATTCCTGTTATACTACTGATTTTCATAATCACTTCCTATTGCATTGAAAGTTTCTTCCAGACGTTCCTCTCTGTTGAAGGTACAAAGTTCTTGTCAAAATACCCCTCCCTATAAAGGCTTTTTGAAGTTCTTCACTCGGATGGATTGAATATCAATTAAACTCAATCATAATCCTCCCAAAACATAATCCCTTGATGCTTTCATGTTTTTCCTTCTGCATTTACAATATTCTTCAGTATTGAACCTTCCTCTTGCACATTGCATTGTCTTTGTTGTGCTGTAATGGATACTTCCTGTGTGATATTAACTTTTCTATCTGTGATGGTATTTAACAGATCGTGGGTCGTCTTCTATTAGGATTTGCTGTTTCTCTATCAGCCACAGGAGAATGCATCTACATCTCAGAAATAGCATCCCCTGTAAGTCAGAAGCATTTTATGTATGCTCTGTGATCACTGTACTTTTATTCAATCAAGTTTTATGACCTCAGGTGATGATAAATTGGTAGTATCTTAAAATATGTATTCTTTGAATGCATAGCACATGTTCTTGTTATAAGAAATTCTTCTTGTTTTCAGAAAAAGAGAGGACAGTTAGTGTCATTGAATTGGATTTTTAAGCTACATGTACTTTTATAATCAAATTTTTCCTCCCCAATTACTGCTATCTTGTGATCATTTGGTCATGATGGTAAACAGTTTGTTGTGTTTGACAGGCGGAGGACGTGTTATTAAAACTGAGGGATGGGAAGAAAATAGTAATCTACAGGTTAGCACTTTATAAATACTACATTAATCTATCACAACTCTTAATATCTGATATGAAAAATCATAAATTAGTACTCTCATGTCAAATGACTTGTATATTATGCAAATTATCAAATTATGAAAAACAGAAATCTCTGATGAGACTGTAGCTCTACTGGTTTGCACCATCACAGAGGAAGAAAAAAGGAACACTTGGATTTGAACTCAACTACGGGAACCAAAGTACACTTTCTATTGCAATAAGTAACCATTGCAAGGCAATCAGATTTTAAAAAAGAAAATCTACAGTGTTATGTATATTTGTTTAGTCTGCATAAGTACTTATTTCAATAGTCTACAGCCCTAATAATCCTGTCAGAGTAGTAGTGTTTTGATATAATTTCACTAAAATTTCCAGAAGGCAACACTGTTTATTAAAATGAGAAAAGATATACAGAATTATTATCTTGATGAAATTCAAGTTTTATTGAAATCTGTTAAATAACTGGAAAGAATACTACCTTAAAGAATTTTTATGGCAACACTTCCAAGAAATAAACAGAATTATATACTAGTGTAATCCAGTGTACCAAGTTTTCTTAAAATTGGATCAAAACTGTAGGAGGAGTAGCGTTATGAAAAATTGTTTACCCAAGTAGACAGACAATGGACACTTTACCATTGCAAAAGCTGGTTTCTGACCACCAAAAACTGAAACATATTATACCATATATAGTTATAAACAAAATCATGAACTCATTTAGATATGTGCTTTAGAGTATTTACTCCAAATAAAAATCAGGATAAAGTCTAGTGTAAAAGAAAATTCTAATCAAGCTGAGCTGCAATAATCATAAAGCAAATAAAAATTTTACCCTGCAGTAACACTTCTTTTATTACCGTAAGTGTGCTTATTAATTTGGGGTGTTCTTAACACTCTTGAGTAGGGCTGGGCAAAAATATCGATATTTCAATATATTGCGATACAATGACAAAAAATATCATATCGCAATACGATTTTGTAATATCGATATATTGGCAATATATGCTTAGATTAAGGAATTTTGTCATTAAATATAAAAATGGACTTAAGAAATTTTGTTTTTAAGCCAAACAGTAAGACAGAAGTTGTTTTTTGGGAGCATTTCAGAGCAAAACTTAAATAAAATCAACAAGATTTTTTTTCCGTGTTGGTTACTTATAGTTATGTACATTCTGCATGTAAATTAAGTAAATATTGTAAGTAGTAAGAAAATGCCATCTTAAGTAGATTGAAAATATGTTTTAAGCCAAACAGTAAGACAGAAGTTGTTTTTTGGGAGCATTTCAGAGCAAAACTTAAATAAAATCAACAAGATTTTTTTTCCGTGTTGGTTACTTATTTTTATGTACATTCTGCATGTAAATTAAGTAAATATACTAAGTAGTAAGAAAATGCCATCTTAAGTAGATTGAAAATATTGCAATACATATCGCAATACACCTTAAAATATCGCAATATATCGCAATACGAAATCTCGGGCCAATACCCAGCCCTACTCTTGAGTGTTTTAGTCATGTACAAGCCATTTATTTTTGAAAGTTTCAGTCACATAATCAGGAGATTTCATTGAAGGAATCGGTACTTAGTACCCTGTGGTAGTTAGGAGACTTCACAGGAGAGTTGTATAATGGCTGACAACAGTTAAGTCTTTTACAGTAGGCTCGGATTCCTGACTTTAGAGATCTGTAAAACAAAAAATACAAGTTATCCCCCTTGTACTAGGCGGTCAAAAACAATATAGAGGTCGTCATGCAAGGAACAATCTCATACTTATCAAAACTATAAATAAAATGGGTAGCATATCTAAAAGATATTCCAATATATGTGTTTTTCTAATAAAGTAACCTGTAAATTTGATTTGAATGCCATTTTCATGCATACTGACAATACTCACATGCAGAAATATATGGCGTAACTGGCACTAAAGTGACGCCACAATGAGGCTACAGAGACGTAAATGAAAATATAACGATATAGAGCAGGGAGAAATTTAAACACTGAGTATATTTTTGGTCATTTTGAACAGCTGACCAACAGTTTAAATTTAACTCATATATGACAGTCATCCCTCAAAAGGACAAAGATTTTTTAAAAATCTCGACTTTGATACAAGACCAATCCAGCTTGTGCATGTAAGCGAGTTGTTTATAACCAAGTTTTTCTGTATTTATAATTTATAGCTGTCATGCCATTACCACATACCAGTTATTGAGTTCTTTAGAAATTTGTTCCAGGGACTTCCCTCTGGTTTCTGGTACAGCAAAGAAGATAAAGATCACAGACAGAGCACAGACAGCACTAAACATCACAAACGTCCAGGATACACCAATGTTTTCTACAAATACAAAAATATATACAGTAAAACTCGGTTAGTACGAACATGGATATTGCATATTCACGGTTATAGCGAAGTTATCTTAGATCCCCAGTTATACAAATTTAATGAATTTGTTATACGGATATTAATTACGAATATAGCAAAGTAATTTCTCAGGTCCCAGTGACTTCGTTATAACCGAGTTTTACTGTACAGAGTACCTCTCAGAATAAAAACCCTATTTCAACAGTTTAAGATTTTTTCAAATAAAAAAAGAGCATTTTTTAACAAAAACTTTGGCCTGTCAAAACTCAAATATGTTGTAAAGAAAACTGTGGCCTTTAAAATCTTACATTAACCTACCAAGGATATCCAGAAAAGTGAGTGAGACAATAAGGTTGGTTCCCCAGTTGAGCACGGTGGCAAGAGAAATGGCCCTCCCTCTCACTGAAGCTGGGAAGATTTCACTCAGGATCAACCAGGACACTACAAATTAAACAGCTAATTAGCACTAAAGGAAATACAATTGTATACATAAATCTTTCAAGCTTAAGGACAGATGATACAAACAAAATTTTTCTTTGAAAACGATAAAATATCATGTCACAAGTTTAGAAAAGTGGAAAATTCTTAGAATATTTTCTCCTAAGAATTGGAAAATGAAACAGACTAGGAAAATTTTAGTAATATTTCAATAAAAAACAAATAAAGACAAATCACATTCAGTAAAGGTTAACAGGTGAAAACAAATTTCAGAATGTTACCTTGGTGCTAAAAGTGTAGTATAAACTTTAGAAAAATATACCAAGCCAGGTGAATTTTAAGAGGAGGAACAAAATGACAAAAAATTAGCAATATCACATAGGCTGATTTTAACAATTTAGCTTTTCCTAATAAAATTCACCAGGCTTGGTATATTTTTCTTGAGTTTATATTACACTTTAAGCACTAAGATAAGATATTCTGAAATTTGTTTTCACCTGTAAACCTTTACTGAAAGTGATTTGTCTATATTTATTCTTTCATTGAAATATTACTAATATTTTCCAAGTGTTTTTCATATTCCAGTTCTTAGGAGAACAAAATCTAAGAACCATCCACTTTTCTAAGCTTGTGACATGATATTTAATCTTTTTCAAAGAAAAAAATTGTTTGTATCATCTGTCCTGACAAAATATACAAAAAGGTATTTCTTTTTGAGCATCTCATGCAAATACATACTACTTATGTTGTGGTTAAACGAAGGTTCCTACAGGTACACAATCAGAACAACTCTGATTGCCGAAGCACAAAATGCAAACTCATAAAATATTTTGTTCAATTTCATATACCGACACCAATTACCTGGACCAAAACTGAATCCAAAAGCAGCTACATATAGCATCAGAGCAGTGAAGGCTGCTATTTAGCCTACTGTGGATCCATGGATATGTACATGAGGTTCCTCTGTTGTTGTAGCAGTGTAGTTATCCATAATGTAAGACAGCCAGTCCGCCTCGGATAATGTGTAAGAATCGTTTATAGAGAACATTTGGGGGAGTTGTAGTGTAAAATACCGAGATGTTCCGATTGGCTTCAGTTAATGCTTCTAAACACTGAACACTTTCCTGGCAAGGATTAGATCCAACAATGTGGTCATTTAAATGAGAGATGATCCCCAGGAGGAGGAGGGACACACCCATTAATGTGGCGCCCGCCAAGAGGAATCGGCGATGGCCCCACTTGTCAACACAACACAGGGTTATCACAGTCATCACCACCTAGAACAGAATTATCACTAAATTAATAACACCTCAAAGCATTGTTTTTGATAAAATATAATACATTAAAATTATCTTTCCTTTTCACCTACATTTATTTAAATTTATATGTCTAATGTATAGTAATGAATGAAAACTGACCACAAATTGATATTTCTTCATGAAAATTAGTTATGTAAGACCATTGAATCAGAAGTGGTACTTCTGGCCTTCCATACTCACCTTGACACAGCCAAGTCCTACAGTGGCTAATGTGGCTGCTGAGTCTGACTCAAATCCTATTCCTTCAAATATGGTAGGGGCATAGTATAAAACATTGGGCTGCCCTGTACACTGAGAATTACTTTAGAGATAGAATGAAGTAAAAGCTCTAATGCTAGTAGTTTTCTTTATATTGTCTGTAACATTGATATGGAGATACAATTGTATAATGACTTGGACCCATAAATGAATAGCTTCTTCCTTTGGTCAACTAATGCCTTTGTAACAAAGTTTGTCTAAATGGTTAGAAACAACACATTGGGGGATGCACAAAAATCCCCTGGTAAGCATTTTACAGAGTGAAGATAAAATGCTTAAATCATATTGATATAATCTTATCCACAAGATTTCTGCTTCAGTACCTGCTGAAAGAAAACAAGCCCTGCTCCAATGAACATCCTGCCTCTCATAATGTCACTAGAGCTGAAGACATCCATACAGGTATGTTCCTGAAATCAATCATTATCCACAATCACTGGATTGTCATCTAGTCCTCTAAGCCTTAATTACACTTTTACTCTCTGTCAAATAATCAGTGTTCTGGCTTTATCAGCAGATAATGTTCAATGAACAATCATTATGTCTTATGCTATAATGAAGCCCAGGTCAAACGGCACAGGAACAGTCTCCTAATGTACATGCAAAATCGGAATTTTTATTTTAAAATATTATGAAAATTAATGTGTGCAGTGACAGAATGTGCCAAAGGCTACTGTCTTCAATTTTATTTGAATCTAGATTTTCTTCAGGTTGATTTTGAATTTTATTCAAAAGCTCTGATGCAGGAAATAAAATGAAATTCATGCAGGAATCATTTAAGTTGAACTTCCTTTATGCATGTATTAGTTAGTTATTCAGATTATTCCAAAATATACTTTAAAAAAAACAAGGCAATATCCATTAGTGTCTCATTTTGCAGTTTAAATTTAAAAAGAAATTAAAACCTAAATAATTAATAATTATTCAAAGAGGTTTCAAAGAATTGCAAACCTACAAAATAATCTGATATGGGTAGTGTCATAAAAGAATCAATTTACAAAATTTCCCCATAACTGTTTTGTTTATACACTACCGGGTGCATTTTAGCATGGAGATAAATCAAATTGGTTCAGTGCTAAATTAAAATTCAAATACATGTATTGTGAAACATCTGAAATAAGTTTACAGTAAAACTCATTTAGTACGAACACAAATATTGCGAATTTATGGATATAGTGAAGTTATATTGAATCCCTAGCTATATAAATATAACAAATTCCTTACATGGATATAATGAATTACGGATACAGCGAAGTAATTTCATAAGTCCCAGTGACTTCGGTATAACCGAGTTTTACTGTATTAGGTTACGCAAAAAAACATACACAATAAGCACTTCATGATTTCTTTTTTTGGCTTCATTATATGTTCATTAAAAGTTCATAATTAAAAGTCATTATTCTTCAATTTAATACTTTTTTATTAGGAAAGTGCATGCTCATTCCATTTAATGGTACCTATTATTTTCATTAGTTTCTGAGCTGCAGCTGCGAGGTTCATGCAGTGTAGACTGGCTCCACCAGTTTTTCTGCGGCAATTTCTGTCAAATAGCTGGTCATTATGATGAATTCATAAACTACCTTTTTATCGATTGCCTGATAGGTGCCAGCCTCATGGAATTAAGCATGCTCTCATGGCACAGTACATCATTTTTGCTCAATCGCCAGTTCGTGTCATAATTCAATAAATGTATACTAGCCACTGGCTATTCTGTTTGTAGGGCTAAAACAATTTGGGGCAGAGAACATTGCTCTTGTATCTATTGTACCTTTTCTAAAATTCGGTGGAGGATTTGAGTGCATGTTTTATTAATCATACATGTTGTACAGGAGAGGCAAACTTGAGGGATGTGCATATGCATTTGGAAACCTAATTAAATTGCTAATGTCCTGTTAAATTATTAGCTTGATCATTGGAGTGTAATATTGCTTGCTTAACCAAGTATTTGAAAGACGACCATAAAATTGTTCCCATGGGTGCATCACAAGGGAGACAAACGTCCATCATCCATTACACTTCTTCCAGAAAATGCCAAGAACACTAGTACCGTATAATCCCTATTAACCACCCCTGCCCCGAGTCAGTGGTTTGTCTTTGAGATCACTGGTCAAGTCCACCTCCTTGTCTTTGTTAGATTCCTGGGAGGTTCTTTCTTTCAGACCTGGGAGTTCCACTCGTTTGGAAGCACTCGCTGGCTGCACCAGTGTCTTGCTGTTCAGTGAAAAAATTCATTTGGTTAATAATTTTCAAATACCGGGGCTTTCATTTAAAAAGATTCAATTTCTTTTTTTTGTTTGGTAGATAATTAACTCTATAACTCTAAAGAACCAACAGGCTTCATGTCAAGTTAATTAAATGCAGTTGATCTTGGTGTTGATGTTTTTTTGATCCCCCTATCGTCCAGTTCTTGAAGATATGGACATTTATACCAAGGTGGTCCAAACTGTTAATCATTACCTTGGTAAGACATAAGTAGACTTCTGACACTTATATGACTCAGCTTCGTCTGTCATCTGGACGTCATGGAGAGGAGCTGCCCAATCCGTCGTGGCCTTGTACCGCTTGGCATGTAATGGAGTCTGACAGAAAGAATCATATGTAAGAATCACTCAAAATCCACTTACAACAAGCTGACCATCTTTACAAGCTATAAATCTATTGGGCATATGTTTTATTTTCAGTGATAAATGTCGATAAGTTTACCTCTTTTCTCTGTTTTTCTAACAGTCTCTCAGCAAGGGACTTGTTCAATTCAGGGCTGTCTATATCATCACAAGGAGTTCTGAAAAAAAGGTTTTGAAACCAAATTTCCAATATGTTTAAGTTAAATTTACTTTGTCAATGCCTTCAGTATCCGGCTAGAAAATTACAAGATGTGTCTCAGTGAATGCTGATTATTACTGTAAAAAAATTATTGTAGTGGTACCCTGATTGTCATATTTTGGCACCCTTGACACCGCTTTATGTCCAGTCATTTAAGTGGTACATGCCGATTGATGATTAAAACAAATACACAATTATTCAAGCTTGGCTTCAAATACGCTTACCTGAACTGTGACAGGAGACAGGGGAACCTGACAGGCGTGTGCTGGTTAGAGAAACTGTCACACAGGACATCCAGGGAGTTAGCTTTGAGGACATCTACACCAGTGACCAGTTTATCTACCAAGTGATGGATTGCCCTCAATGTCTTGTAACCCAAAGGGGTGCCTCCTGAGGATTTCTTTAAAATAAAGGGCTAAAATAAGCATTTAAGTTTGAATGTAAAATTAAACTGTCCCTTTACTGAAAGAGGGGAAAGGAAAAATGGTCAAGGAGCATTTTTATGTGAATTTAACTCATTTGATATATGTGTACAAGGAAATGCTTTCCTTGAGCATATTTGTCAAATATTGTAAAATTAAGCACACGATTGCTCAAACAGTATATTACACCCCCCTTATTTTCTTATTGAGGCTATGGCAGACTTCAGTCTTCCCTATATTAGTACCTTGGCAGGACTGTTTATCTGTGTGTTCTGTATGACCTGTACTGCACTCTTCTGAAGAGTCTCACAAACTGTCTCCACCGTGGAGTTCTGAATCCTCTTATCCTCAGATTTACTGATCTCTTTCTTCAAAACATTAAGCACCTTTCTACAGGCGACCCTGTAAACCATCAATGTAAATTCATAAATAATCAAAGTGTGATAAACATCTGATAAGTATATGCAACTCATCAATTCCTTTAAGATCTTCAAAGAAAATGTCAGACATGCGTAGGCAGTATTTTTCTCATATAGAAGCCTTTTTTGTAAAATTTCCTGCACTTTTGGCTACTTTCAGATATGTTAGTTTGGTAGGCTATATAGCTCTAATATCTGGTAATGATGTAGAACAGTATGTCTTGCAAAAGTTACCTAGCTTTAGTCAAGTCACAACATATATAATGCAAAAAGCAGCCCTTTTTAAAATCTAAAAATATTTTTAAAATGAAAAGGGGGATTCACTGATTGTCTGCCCTTGATATTAGGGCATTCTGCAATGAAACAAAAGATTCTGTGGTTATATTTTAGTTTAATATACAAATAATATATTTAGGGGATTCATTTAGGAAGTTGATTCATCACAAAAAGTTTGCAGCTCACATGAGTCAAAGGTTCAGGACATGCCCTCTTCAAGGGAAGATAATTACAAATGAGTGAAAAATTGATGGCATCTTTTAAAATCTGCTCAAGAACACTGATACCATGATTGTTCATTTTTATATGGAAACATCTTCAGGTAGTGTAGATTCAAGTTTGTTCAAATTATGACCCCCGTGGGTGCAGGACGGGGCCACAATGGATGAGCAAAGTTTTACATATGATGATACAGGGGGAAAAAGATTAAGCATAATGTAAACTTTTCAATGCTGAAATGATTTGTTCTTTTTACTAGCCAATTTGACCCATAGGCCTCTTGTATTTACATTGAAGCATCTTCAAGTTGTATATATATATATTTACATGACCCCTGAGGTTGGGGCAACAATATCTGAAAAAAGTCTTTCATGGGAATAGCTTGGGAAAAATTTGTTGTTGAAGAACAGCAGGGCCATAGTTAATTCTCACCTTAGGCCCATAGGCGGGCCGCCCCTTGTGAATTTCATTTATGATTTTCAAGTGACTGGCTTAAGGTTCAATAATAATTAGACCCTCTGCCAAGAGAAATAACTTTCACTGATAGAATTGGTTGCTATATGCCGTTATAAAATAAGTTAAAGAGTGGTCATTTCTTTCAAATTTAACATTTTAATGATATGTTAAAAGATTTAGTAAATCATTATCATTTAAACAAAATTTTATGTTGATGATAAGTTTTCTCACAAGCAAATAAAATTTATTTTGTGTGAGTTGGACTGGTATTTTTCAACTCTCTAGAAAGAATCACAAAGAAGAGACTAAATATACCAGATGATAAAATACCCAAGTACAAACATAACATTTGAGATTTAATGCAACTTTTGGGATATGAATTGACATTTTTATATGCTTTATAGCATCTGTGTGCTTTGGTTTGCCCAAATGATTTCACATAAAGGAAACACTGATTAATGCATTGCAGTCTTGAGTATAAATTACATCACTTATCATTCTTATAATTAGAATTTTTAAAACTCCCTCATCATTTTCTTTTATGTGAATGCAGAGGAAGAGACAGGATAATCTATCGGCTTTCTCTCAGATACAACCATATGGAAGCAATCCATGGCCTCGTTTGATCAAGATCTTTTTGGAGTCGAGGAAAAAGTCTTGTCAGTTAAAACAATTTGTACATTCTAATCTACAGGTTTTTCTGTAAATAATGCCAGAAGTTTACATATTCTTTCTTCTGATTCTACAAACTGGTGTTTTTCTCCATGTAATGTTTGTTTGTTAAGAATGAAATGTGGTTAAACTTTGGAAAGTTTTGGCAATATCTTTTTACATGAATGAAAAATTCCCAAACTGTGAAGTTAACAATGACTTTGGATTTGAGAACGCTAGTAAATGCAAGCTGGTTCATTCTTTAAAAAATCCAAACAAGTTGTGAGTAAATCTAAAAATATTTTGACCTCCTTCTTAATTTCTTAATTTATATAAATTTATAATTTATAAATGAGTTTTTGCTTATGTCTCAATTTAGTGTCATATATAAATTTGGAAAAGAAAATTAAATTATTTGATAATTAAAAGTGAACATTGGAATTATTTTTTTTTTTTTTTGCTGCCAAAATTAAATAAAAAGATAATTATTTTAAGCAATGAAGTGGAAATATCTATCACATAAACTTTAAGCCAATAGGCCAATGCATTTAATATAATGCCAAAAAGTAAGTATTTAGCAGAATTTTTACACTAGAGCTAGAGAGTTTGCATTATATTTGAGTTATGTTAAATCATTACTTTACCATTCATTGACTACATTTTGTACATCTCATTTTTAAACAGATCCATATTTTTGTTGTTATTTAAAAACCTTGAAAGTGCCATGCTTTATGTTGTAGTTCAGCCTATTTCCTTTGTAAAGTCATTGCATCGCTGATAATAAGCTTAAATCGGGTTTTCACAGTTTATTTAAAACTTAGAGGTAAGTTAATCATATTGTTCAATGTCAGAACAAGTAAGGTAACATGTTAAGGCTTGGTGACCTAATGTTTAGCACCAGCAGTCATATTATAATAGTCTGTCATAACATCTATACATGTTAGGGCGATTTAAGTTTTTAGAACTGCCCAATCCCATTGTAATATATTTTATATTTTATTATTGCAATAAAATATATTCAAATTTAAACATGTAAATTATGATCTTCTGGGAATTTTAAATAGATGGTGTTTAATTTTGAAAATTTAAAGTACAGTTAAACATTCATAAAATTGAATTAAAATTTAAAAGAATTAGGTTTGCAATATTAACAAAAATGTGACAGACAAAATGAAATTATCAATACATGTAATGATTTAATTTACAGACAATATGAATTCAGATTGGCAGAAAAACAAGTGCAGCATTTAAAACAATGAATTTTTATGGTATATGTGAGGTAGATAGTAACAGAAAAGGTAGGAGATTTATTGCAGTAATAAGGAAATCCTAATTACACACAAGTATTTAATCAGTCTAATTTTAACCCTTCTAATTGCTTTCAAGGACTAAAAAGATGCTGAGACCATAAAATATCCAATTAACAAAAAGAAAAATGCAGTTTCATGATTAGGGCCGATAAAAATTGATTATTTAGATCAAGATTTTGGAAGACTTCATATAATACTTTTATAATCGTGATGCAAAAAGGCCTCCATGTTTTGTATGGAATGCTACAAAGTTTGTTATTGATTACTTAAAGAGTTTCCATTAATGTGGTCTTTCTACTGTATTTGGCTGTTCAACAGAAGCAAATCTTCCATATGGAGAGCTTGCCTAAATTGATGCCAGCATATCTTTGAGGAAGACTTTGAAAGACAAAGCAAGAACACATTTTCAGGTAAGAAAATTAATTTTAGAGAGTTCTTTATGTATTTAGAAAAAAAAAAGGTTTGCAGACATTGGATGAAAATCTATTTGGTTTATTGTATTATGAATTAATTATGATTGGTTTAGTCTGCGTGTGTAATTAATACTGAAGAGAACCAAGGGAGACAAGGATAATTGCAAATTTTATGACTTTAAAAAAGCATAATTTGTTGTGTAAGTTAAAAAAAAAAACTTTTTAAAAAAGGGGGGATAAAAAAAACATACCAGGGAGTTGAGATAAAATGTACTTTTGACAGAAACTGTTATATGTTGAGTATTTGTTAAAAGGGTGTTGTACTTTGACTAAAATTTCTTTGTAGAGTAAATTGTGCCCTCACATAAATAAATTGTAGGATCTTCATTTTTCATCAACAATTTTGATAATGAAGCAAACTTGATGGATTAATATTTGAGATAGAACGATTTACGGTTTGGTCCTTAATCATTTCTAAACTAAGAGCTATCGGAATTTGACCCCACATAACCTATTGACTAAAAGTGACCACTGAAGAAAAGAAATTGACCATGTGGTCAGGACCAATTCATACTGATTATATTCAAAGACAAATATATTTTTAAATGGAAGAGTAATGAAATTTTTTTAAATATGGAAAGGCAAAATGGATAAATGTCACACAAAGGACATTCCTGGGAAAAAAAATCCTCAAAGGGGAGGAAGACTTAAAATTACAAGAGAATTATAAGGAACAAGTATATTGGCCCAGATTGACTTAAAACCAAGCGGGATTGTGATGGTTGAAGATTTAGCCCTAAGTATCTTGACTCCTTTATACTGTATTATTCCTGTTCTATTTGAACAATTATCAAAGATAAGGATGGATCAATTGTGTTATTATTACTGATGGATCTTTTCAACTTTCACTTTGATTATTGATATTTTCAAGTAATGATAAAAGAAATGCTGTGAAGTTCTTATTTCAAGGAGATCAAATTACTAAATATAATTTTTATTACAAGAAAAAATCACAAATGTTTCAAACTTGGACCAGAATTTTCTATAGGTTCTTTCAAATATAATTAATATATTTTAGCAATTCATCATTTATGACTTTATAAGTACTGGTATTAATTATGTAATATAAATGATTAAAGTGCTACCGTTTTATTACAAGAAAAAATCACAAATGTTTCAAACTTGGACCAGAATTTTCTATAGGTTCTTTCAAATATAATTAATATATTTTAGCAATTCATCATTTATGAC
The DNA here is from genome assembly GCA_003671525.1 of Saccostrea glomerata. NCBI lineage: Eukaryota > Metazoa > Mollusca > Bivalvia > Ostreida > Ostreidae > Saccostrea > Saccostrea glomerata. The sequence continues at coordinate 744,521 of PRKT01000018.1, read as the reverse complement.
TTTATAAGTACTGGTATTAATTATGTAATATAAATGATTAAAGTGCTACCGAATGTATATCAATAGTGAGTTTATTTATAAAAGATTGTGATTTATGCTTCCAGTTGAACGTAATAAACATTAAAAGCAGCTTTAATGAATGAATAGGTCCTAAGGTCTATTTTCAAACAATTCTGTATAAAAAAGCTTTTTATTTAAAATAACTTTTTTTTAGCATTTGTTCTGTCATTTTTGATGCTTCATTGAAATCTTATAGGCATTTAGTGCATGAAATGGACGAGTATATTATTTTCAATGTTATGAAATCAGCTTTCGTTTATTTTCTGAGATTTTGCACGTTTCCGTCCTTCCTGACAGCCTCCACCGCGGAAACTTCCAAATTGGAAGAAATAAAAACATTAATAAAGTGTCGAGATGAGTCACTTGTCAAAAGAAGTCCAAAATCTTCTAGCCCTCCATGTTTCTTGGGGTTCTTGACGTCTTTTTGGCTCAAGGTTGCATAATTCACTTCCTCTGTGCTCTCCCATCCCGCGATCAATACTCCTGACCATATTTGGAGTATGATTGGAGATAATATTCAGTATTATCAGTTGAGGCCTGACTTAAGCCCATTTTCACCACCCTGAGAGAAACGGCAGATTCCGGGCTTGACGGCAGAAATTGATTTTTAAGCCGAAGAGACCATGAGTCATCCTCGTAGAGATTGTTAATGTTTTAGCCATCTTGTCATTTAAGCATTGTCAACCAATTTTCACAAGAACTGGTAAATATGGAAAAACTGGGCAACAAAGAAAGTGTAAGAATATCCCAGGATAAAGGCTTTTATACAAGAAAATGAATCAAATTTTATATGAATTTGATTGATTTATTAGCCTAGATGTTCATCCACTTAATTGGCACTCCATGTATTTGTGTGTATGGACTTGGAATGTGTTCAAGAATTTAATTATTTAATTTCAGATGAATATTTTTGCAGAATCAAATAATCAATTAATTTAATATTCATAATTAATGGCTGATTGAATTTTCCAACCTTGGATAAATAGAGAATTTTTTCTAGATAGTAATAATAATAATGAAATGATAATGTCTGTTTCAAGTTAAAACAAATTTACACTTGAAATAACTATATACACATGAAAAATTCTCTATAAGAGCCAATCCTAATAAACTTGGTTTCTCTCTGACTGATATAGTCTTGCCTGTCAAACAATGTCTATAGGAACTGGCATCGGTGAAGTAAAATGCAGAAAAAAAGTAATTGAATGCACCTGTATGAGTAAATGGCTCGTGTCTGTCTTGCTGAGCCATTTTATTCCAAGATAATAGGAACCAGGGAAGTTGTACCACTAAGGAGGTCGTATTGTGTTTTTTAAGTTTGGGAGGGGTTGTGATATGATATTTAGAAACATATTCAGCACAATATAAAATGCCAGTTAATTTCATTGAATACACTGTAATTTGATTGCATGTTTGTCAAATGAACAATGTATTGAAACTATAATTAGAAAGCTATCTGTTCTTTGCTCAATTTAAACATAATTTAACAGAATTTGCCCATTAAATTAAGGAATGGTTTATAATCAAAAAGTTGTATGTAGCAACAAAAATATTTCAAAATTTATATCATATTTATTCCATCTGCAAGGAATTAAATATTATCATGATTATAGGCATTTAGAAAGAAACACGAAAAAATTGAAATGATGACATGATAACAATTGTTGAATTCAATGCAACACCGACTACATCGTCATTTACAAGTGTACGCCATGTAAAAAAAATTCTTTGAATTTCAATTATAGAAAGTTTGCATTCTAAAATACGGATGTTTATTATGAATCAGCTAAGAAAAAATCATTAAAGATTTTCATTTTGAATAAGAAATATAGTAGATTTTCTCTGTTGACCATTAATTGTTTTCTCACTAAATACCTATACATTCCACTTGATGTGTTTTTTGGCAGGGTCGACCTAACATTAGAGTAATAGGAAGTACTTTGCTGGCATATACTAGCTGCAAAGTTATCAGAACATATTGCTGTAGTACATGGAACATGTAATGTATTGAAGATAATCCAGCACCCTTTTTAAAATACTTTGGTCATATTACATAGTTTATAGTTCAGAAGAAAATAAAAAAAAGAGTATATGTTAGACTTTCTCCATCAATTTGATTTCTTTTGTTAATGATATTTATAATGACATCATCACTACCAAGATAACTGGTGTGTGTTTACAATTTGAAACATTTTAACAATGTAAAATTTTTAAACAAACTGTTCTAATTCTAAAATGGGGAAATTAACACAACATCCATCTTTCTTCGGTCTTCCATCAGTCTATAGCAGTAGCTGTTAGCAAGTAAGATAGTGATTTATTAGCGACCAGAAGTGCTGAAAGATTCACATCCAAAGAACACGCAGAAAATAATAGGAAAGTGTTCATTATCATCAGGGGGTACTCAGCTTTCTCAAGAACATTATTGTTCTAGGAGTTATATTTTGGCTAGTTCTCCGAGAGGGTTCTGACATTTTGATGGTTTAATTCTTATTGTACCAGTTTATTGTTCTGATGGTCTATCACAATTTTAGCCATTCAGAGATGTCAAAGTTTGTGAGATTTAAGGGGGGGGGGAGTAAAAAGAAAACTGCTTTTAATTTTCTGATGAAATAGTCTTAGAGAAGTTCTTTCTATGAATGAATCTACTAGACTCTTGGTTTTGTTGTCAAAAATTAAAAGGTTAAGGTAATCAGTTACTCTCTTATTAGGCCGTCCACCCACTTATTCTTTCCATGAGCAGGGGGCATCAATTCCCTGTTTAAGGCCTGATTCTGAAGGGTGATGTCATGATGAATCTACTTGTTAATTATTAATTGGAAATTTAGCGATGTGGTGTTGAAAAACATCTGGGATGTATCACATATGTTTCTGATACTGTGTTACTTAATTAAAACCGAAACATCTTCATTATTTTTAATTACTAGTTAGAGGTATTTAAGGTTCACGATGAGATCTCAGTTATTTGTTGACTATTAGCTGGAGTAAGGCACATAAAAGAAATTTGGGGAGGAAAATTGATACAGTTGAGCCTGTATGTTTATGCTATTCATTTTTTAGATGACTAGACAAGTTAAAACTTCTTCCTGAGAAACTTTGCAGTGGTAGAAAAAGAGAGTTTGATATTTATAGCGGGGCTTTACACAAATACCTTTATTGTAGATCATGTTTACATGTGGGTATTGGGGGGAACTCTTGTCAGATAGAACATGACGGAGGCAGAGATTGGTGCTGACAGCTCTGCTGCCCCTCCACTCCAATGATAAGACGTTGTCATAATAAACAACACCAAAAACTTACACTTCTTTTGTGAACTTCTTGAATATCAAGCACTTTGTTCACAATCCAGATCGTTTATTCAGAGAATTCAAATGTCAAGAAATTTGATGGTATCAGTTGTTCTTTTTATGAAAGGAATATTGTTTATTTATGTGTGGTTTTTGACCTCATGATGATCATTAAATGATGAGGATGCTATATATCAGTTAATTTATGTGTCCAATGATAAATTACATATTCTCTATTTTGAAAAAAAGAAAACAAACTCTAGGTTAGAAACAAGACATGTATAGAATAGCCAGGTGAAAGTTAATTTAATAAAGTGCAGCAAATGAAAGTCTAAAATATTTCTGGAAAATCCTGCACATTAATTTTTTTTTATTTTCTTGTTTTTAAGAGAAAGAGGCTCAAGAGATAAAAAAAAAATCTTGCACTGACTTTGTAAAAATGTTCATTATGTACAAATTTAACTGTTTATTTGAAATTTAGATGAAGGTAACTAAAGCATCTGAGGCACATTCAGCTATAATTACGAGGTAGATCTACATATAATGAGTGGCTTCTATCTACCTGAAAATTGATAGAACCACTAAAACCTCTAGGAGAAAAGTATGGAGATGGCATTTTTATGACAACAGATTCCCTGTAACTATCCAATTTAGGGAGGAGGAAGTTAGCTAAGG
>PRKT01000018.1:616715-736936 GCA_003671525.1 Saccostrea glomerata | reverse complement strand
GAAACTCATGTGGAATCATCCTCAGGTAGTGTAGATTCAAGTTTTTTCAAATCATGACCCCCGGGGCTATGGTGGGGCCAAAATGGCCGACCCAAGTGTTACATAGGAATATATAGGAAAAATCTTTAAAAATCTTCTTCTTAAAAACCAGTGGGCCAGGAAAGATGAAACTCATGTGGAATCATCCTCAGGTAGTGTAGATTCAAGTTTTTTCAAATCATGACCCCCCGGACTAGGGTGGGGCCAAAATGGCCGACCCAAGTTTTACATAGGGATATATAGGGAAACCTTTTAAAATCTTCTTTTAAAGTAATTCAAAGCTATGATTAGTGATATTTATATGGAATCATCCTCAGGTAGTGTAGATTCTAGTTTGTTCAAATGGTTAATGCCTGGAGGGTGGGGGGGTTAAATTCAAGCCCGATGTGCTCAGGTGAGCGCTGTGGCCCCTGGGCCTCTTGTTTTAGGATGATTCTTTTGTAATGTGGCAATTCTAGAATAGATAAATGGAATGGTCATTTAGGTTGTTTTGTATCCATTAAGACAACATTTTAGTAAGGGCTTTCACAGGACATTTGGTAAACTAAAAGATTACTTTTTTAAAAAAGAGAGAAAAAGAAAATTTTATTTTTGGTTGTCAATACATGTGTTGATGTATAGACTTAAAAAAAATAAATGCATGGGACTTAAAAATCAGTTTGACATACTGTAAATGTATTATATTTAGCGTGTACGATATTTGGCGGAAATTGATTTTGGAAGGACTTGGCGTTGATTTGATGTAGAGCATTTCTCAATGTTCTTATTTATGTATATATGTGCAAGACATTTAGCATTGTACTTGAATTAGTTCCTTTCCGTCAAAAGCACTAAAAAGAATACACAGCCAAATGTAATACGTTTACAGTATCTATGGTATTCAGGTTATTTTTATTCAAAAGTCCAAAGTTCAATTGTACATAGTAGATAGGTATATAGTCCTTATTTAGTAAATATGTTAGGTATTTGTTTCCAAATGAAGCATTTGGTTAATTCCAGTATAAATGAGCTAGACACTGAAGTAATCTACCATTATCATTGAACATGTAGCAGTTCAAAGAAGAAATGAATCAATTATTCACATTTATGACTAAATATAGGGAGGCATTGGAATGTGCCATTCTTCTGGTAAAGACCAATATGCTGTAGGTGTATAGACAATAAACCTCTTATCAGACAATACTTGGGATGGAACTATTATTTGATAGGTTAACTGGGTAATTAGTGATTTATTTTTTTCTCCACAGTAATTCAACTTTGAAGTCTGATGTTATGGAATTATTCATGTGATCAAAGTAAGCTTTAAACAATATCAAGTGTTTCAAGATGGAAAAGGGAAAAAAAAATGATTTTGTGAGACGAGATATATATATGACAGTCGCCAAACTCAATGACACAGTTTAATTTCCTTGACCATCTGCTTTGAATTTCATTGTCATCCTGAATTATCAAAATGCCTTCATCAAGAAAAATCTCTTTGATGTTTTGTCTGCTTTTGTAATTACATAGGTTTCAGAAGCCTGGGTTTTAAGGATGTGTGGTCCTTGATCTTTTCATTTAACATTTTTCGAGGGATTGTGTATCACATCACAAGATATCTGGTCCTGAGTCTGCGTATTGTCTCACGGAACTGAGATTCGAAGACTTGTGATTGGTATTTTTTTTTGTGCGTGTAAGCTCTGTATATATTTTTTTCTAGGTAATTTAGAAGTAACGATCCTTTAGCTTATTTTGGCATGGTGCGTGTTATGCAAAAACAAACATTCAATTAACAAATTATGCTACGCAAACTACTTACCAATGCATTTGTAATATAATGCAGATTATACAAAGTGGAATCTCTAGTCAAGATAATTCTATATAATGTCAAAAACTTGTATCTGTTTTATATTACTCGCACACTGCCAGAAAATGTTTGGGGTTCCTCGTCAACATAACTTATGTATTGATGTTAATTAAATGGTTCTGCCTATATTGCAGCAAGTGACAGAAAAATGTAATAACAGTATATTTTTTATGAATTTAATCAAATTAAGTCAACAATATCCATGATAATGGAAAAAAGACATTATTTATCAATGTATTTTGTTTCTTTTTTTTTTTTGGTTGATATGGCTTAGAGTACTGCAATAGGGGATAGAGCCATTTAAGTTACTTTTAGTGACTTTTTCATCAACACAAATTTATTCAGAAACATTACTTCCCATACCATTAGTCATGAAGTCCATTTTTCTTTAAGGGGATGGGGGTGTTTATCCATGGTAATTTTTTTTTCATTTACATAAAAATTTTCAACATTTATAACTCTGAAGAAAATCCAAAAGGGGGCAGGGGGGATCCTGACCCCCTCCCCCTTTCTAAATTTTTCAATGACACTGGACATCTAGTGTTTTCCTTTTATTTCCAAATAGTTGACTAACATTTGATCATGCATCCCAGCTTAGAAATAATTAGATGATAAGTGACCACTTTATGGCACTTCTTGAATGCTCTGCCAGTCTGGATCAAGGTTCAAGTCCAAACAACAATGATTCTTCAAACCAGAATATGGGATGAAATTGAAACTTAGACTTTTTGTTACAATGGGCAATTAGGTGCACAGTATATCATACTCTCCCAACATCCAGTATAGACTGAAAAGGAAAAAATGTGGTGATCAATATTCTTAGACATCTTATAAAACGGAATAGTTTTGAAATTCCTACAGACAGACTTGCTATCTTCACCTTAGAGACACTGCATCAGTCTAGTGCCTTAAGCATAATCCATAATCAATTGGCATAAGATATTTTCCTCATGAATTGATAGATAGTTTATGATTTTTCTTTTATTACAATATCAAAAAATCACTTAATTTTTCTTCACTTGCTGACAAAGTGACAATGAAAAATGCTGGATCTCTCAGCAGAGAATCTTTTGAAAGCCAAACAGGAATGTCTGAGATTTTATAACATGAAAACTCTTTTTGAGATAGTTGGTGTGAACTCTTGCTCCAATGGTTAATCTTAGTTTCTGACTCTCAGTCAGAATCTAGAGAAGTAGAATATCCCCGGCAGGCAGCTTGGAGACAAGTTTCCAATGAGCTGTGAAGGGAGAACATATTGTTTTCTGTGTAAATGGCATTAGCATGTTGAATCATATTAGCTACAGAGAAGGCATAATTGAAAACTGTAGGGATCACAATACATAGATCAGGCGCATACTAAAAGAAAAGCATTTTATTGATCCATTTCAGAATTGTTCTATACACAGGGGGATAAAAATGACACTTTATGGGCAAACATTTTAGCCTGGCTACAATTACCTCTCAATTCCGACTCAGTTAGCTTACTGGTTGCAACAACACTGAAATGACCACATAAATACAGGAACATCATTGTCCTTGTTCAAGGTTTGTATATATTTCAGACTTTCTGGAGTTGGTTTTGTTAATTTATAGACCCTTGGTTAATCGTAAAATAATGTAGAAATCAATTGATGGTCTCTCAATATACAAATGCCTAACTAAGCTTGTCAAAAATTTTAAAAAGAATTTGAACAGAATTTTCTTATCCCGGCAAGAGAAATGAAAAGAGTTATCTCCCTTTTATTTCATTTTTTTTCATGTAAAGCAAAAGTCACCACAAAAAAAAATTCCCTGTAATTGCACAATCATCTTCAATGGAATAAAATGGTTTAATATTGTGAAATATTTAAAAGTAGAAGAAGATTGTGAAACTGTGGATATATTTCTCTCACATGAATGAAACTATTTTTAAAAGGACTGTCATGGTCATTGTAGATGCACTCAGTAACTTCAAATCATAGACATGATTGTTTTTAAAACTTTAAAGATAAGGAATTAAACAGGGTGATGTATTTTTTCTTAATTGATGGGAATAAGCAAGAGGTTTGTGAAAAATAAACATAACTAGAGGTACTGTGAGCAATCAGCTCACTAGATAATACCCCCCGCCTCCCATATGAATATAATGCAGTATTTATATTTTGCTCTGGAAAATCCAAAATATATGTCAGATCAAAAAGTAAAATAGGAGGTGCACAATGGCAATATGTAATAAAGATTCTGTGAAAGTTTCATTAAATTTCCTTCAGTGGTATGAGAGGAGTTGCGGATAAGAGATAGGTACCCCAAAGCGTAACAGACGGACGGACGGAAATACCGATTACTATATACCCCCACTTTTCAAGGGGGGGGGGGTATAATAAATATTTACAGGAACATTTCTTTTAATTTCATGATTTGTCTAGTTTTTGATTTTGGCACTGTTGTCTAAAAGAAAGTTGTGTGAGAGTCATAATGTTAGATGGAAAGAATTTCAACTTTTGTTTCTTTGCCCATGAACAATGACTTGATGTCCTCAATGTAATATAGTCATTGGATTATTAGATTAGTATACTGACAGGGGATTATGGAGACAGTCTTTTTGGGAATATATAACCATCCATTTTTCTAATTTTATTGTATTCTCCAATCTCCATTGCCTACTAAAACAAATATCCATCATTTTCAGTTTGCTTAAGTTTCATCACAGGATGTAATTATGATGCTGAACATTCCATATCCTGATGATTTTAATGTTGATTTTTTTTATTACAGCAAAATATATTGCATGTATCTCGAAACACCTTGCCTATTGCAGATTTTTTCCCCCTTGATAAGTAGGTCATGGCCATGGTAAAATAGGTTAGACGAGGGCTTTTTCATTATATCAGGGAAATAATTAATGAGGTTTTATTTTAATATTTGGAGATTCTTAGATGTTTTCTTACCATTCTTATACCTAAAAATTCCTAATAAAAAGTAAAATTACAAATGTTGAAGGTATTATCTGACAGTTATTAAGTTAATTTGCCAGTATTATGGTTTTACAGGGTATTATTTCCTGTCGATTGTAGTAGTTTTTTGGTATTGGCAGATCTGTCACTAAGCTTTGATTTATGACTCTTTAAGAAAATTAAAAAGCATATGGTTGTTTGCCAATACGAGACTGATAGTATCCCTATTGTGTTATGATGGTCTGTCAAATGATTCATTGCAGGCAGAAGAGAAAATTTGCTCAGTTTTACCTCATGATAAAGTGGTTACTTGTGCAGTGTAATAATTAGGCAGAACAAAAAAAAATCATTGTTATGGTGACATTTGAAATATGATGACAATAACTGCTCAAATGTCAGTAAGATGCTAAAAGTATTCTAACAGGTCTTTGAAGTGAGCATATTTGAATTTATATAGAACATAAAAGGACTTTCTCAAGGGTGATTCATTCAATAGCATCAAGTATTAGTAAGGATGGTGAAAGACCAAAATTCCATATCACCAATTTACGTTTTGTTTCACCATTACAAAGGAAAATCTGATATATAAAAAATTTCATCACTTTCATCTAATATTGGTGTCTCTTGTTTCATAATTAAGTTACCATTTGACCTAAATTTTGAAATTAGAATTAATGAAACTGTACCCGGATCTGTTAATTACCGATTCTGCAAAATTGTCAAAGAACCTTTTATTCAAAGTACTCAGATATAGAAAAGTCGAATGAAAACTGTATAGACACAGAAATTAAAAAGAGGCCAGCAAATACAGAAATCAAATGAAACCAGATCTACAAAAGCCCTTTTCATCTACATATTTGTCATTCATCAATAAAAAGGAATTAGAAGTTCTGAACATCGATGTAGACCATGTCACCTGGTGCGGCCATTGATTCTTAATTAGCAATCAATCTCATCAAGGTAGAATAAACCAGAATGTAAGATCAGTCGATTCCAGGGACATGAAAAATTGATCAAAAAACCAATATCTAAAAAGCATCAAAGTCCTGCAAATGAGAGACCCTTTACAGACTGGATCAGTCAATAATGTTTACTCAGGCCTTTTATTGGTGTCCATTATTTATAATTGTTGGATGAAATACAAAGGTTACGAAACATTTATTAGTTTAATCCAGTGCTCTTTTTGAAAGCAGTTACCATCAGCAAACACTGGCTGCTGGAACCTGAATCCTTTGGTCACAAGATCTGGGTGAGACTGAATGCTCTAGTTGGTATGTACTATAAAGCTAAGGTTCTTTGGTAAGACTGGATGCTCTAGTTGGTATGTACTATATAGCTATTACAGAGCTGTGGAAAACTGCCGGTCATGCCGGCAAGACCGGCAAAAATTGCCTGTGACCGGCAAAAATGCTATCGATGTCGGCCCAAATGACCGACCTCTTTCTTTGTTAAAGGTTTTAGATTTTCCATTTTGATTTAAGCCTATCATCGGCACACTATCGTACCTTATAAACGATTACGCAATACTTTTTCTTTGCACGAGATCGAGGCTATAGGAAATGAAAGCGAAACCAGCATTGTTTCGCATGACCTTTTAATTTACAAATGGCACAGAATTACGTAAAAAAAACTTAGATAAGACAGGCTAAATAGCTCGGTATGTGAAACATTTTGACAGAAAATTCAAACACAGTTGAGTAAAGCGGTAAACCAATAGTTTTTCCGTCGTTCCGACTGTCCCCGATTTCGTTTTTTTCATCGATCTTGTTCATGATGTTGGTATCTATATTATCGATGCACAGAGTTTCTTGGACTCATATTCGAGGCAGAATATTAAATTCCCAAATGCATTAATGTTTAAAAAAAATTACGTTTACTATGCAGAATTATCATTCATTGTTACCTGCTAAAAAGTGATGAAATCTAGTATTGTTATCAATGCAAAAAACGAAAACGGAGGAGGATGGACCTGGAAATGGAGACTTTTTAAATTGTTTATTAAGTAAAGGGTACATAAGAAAATAAATGTAATGCTTTTCTTTTTAATTTTGCAACTTACTATTTCGGACCGGCAAAAATCACTTCGGACCGGCATATTTTGTCTTCTTGCCGGTCCGAATGACTGGCTATCTGAAAAAGTTTTCCACAGCTCTGAGCTAAGGTTCTTTGGTAAGACTGAATGCTCTAGTTGGTATGTACTATATAGCTAAGGTTCTTTGGTAAGACTGGATGCTCTAGTTGGTATGTACTATATAGCTAAGGTTCTTTGGTAAGACTGAATGCTCTAGTTGGTAAGCTGAAAGCTCTGATAGGTACCGGTATGTGCAATGCATCAAAGGTTCTTTGGTAAACCGAATGCTCAATTTGGTATGTAGCTTGGGTTCTTACTCTAGCTATGGTAAGACTTGAGTGCTCTAATTGATTTGTAGCAAGAGACTAGTGGAGCTGGAAATTTTAATGTAATTCTAATAATAACTCTTATAATTTGCATTGAATGTTTGGCCCATTGTGTTTGCTTACATATTTTTATCTTTGTTATCTATTTCATGTATTTTCTCTCTGTCGTCATCTTTTCTCTTAAGATTTTAATGTTAATGGGCATGTATTGAATGGGGAGGCTCAATGTATTTAATGTTTTCATGTGAAAAACATGGGTCAAAAATCAAGAAGGAGATCCTAAAAGTCAAGTTTTGTACTGAGCAAACATTAACTCACAACTGACTTTAGCATCTCACCTACAGCTAGTGAGAGATGGGATGGAAAACCACATTTAATTAATTAATCAGTGTTTTTATTTACTCAGAGAAATAGTCATGTTTTTTACATTGACGGATACAATAACTGTCAAATATTTTAATTTTCTCTGTGTAATCAATTCCTGAAGATGTTATTACAGCAACTGAAATATGTGTGAAATGGATTATGAATTGGTGCTTGCATGTCATTGACACTTCACTCTGAAGAGGGATAAAGATGTTATCAGTTCTGTAATATTGACAGAGATTTCGAAAATCAGGTAATTTAGTATTAGCTGCAAAAATGTTTGTAATTATTATTGCAAAAATGTAGAGATTAAAGACGGGTAATAAAATGATTTAAAATTCAGGGTGTTATTGAAATTTCATTGCCAAGATATTGAGTATGGAAAAATCAAGTTAAATCTATACAAAAATGTTTGCTTTTCAAGGCTGTCAATGTTTCTTCTCTTCTGAAAAAATGTGAGGACTTTGCCACCAAACACATGGCAAATTTTAAAAAGTTGATCATCCCTTTATTCCAAAGAATATTAATCATTTGACCTACTGAGAGTTATCTCTCTTATCAGAGGGGTCATTCAACCTTAAAACTTAATTTATTATGGCACACTGTGTTGTGAAGAAAACTATATGCAGGTAAAGAAGGTCACAAAAACTGGTTAATAAAACCTGGTTAGCTAAAATGTCTAAGTAAAAAAAACTTGAAAGTGAGTTAAACTGTGGAACTGAGAGATATGGACAGCTGTTCACCTGACTTTTAGATAGTTCTACAAAGGGGATCAGTTAAAAAGTATATGTTTGGATTTAATGTTTCTTTTTTGCTGAAATTTACTCTATTCCCAATACTGTGGATCTTTTCTTGATGTCAGATTGTCTCATTGATAGATGTAATAAAAAGATGTCATAGATAACACACACCAAACTTGACACATTATGTAATGTATATTAAAGAGTTTTGAAAAGCTTATGGAATCAGAGAGCTCGGTGTTTTATTTATTTCAGAATGTCAATATGTTTTTGATAAAATATTCATCAAAATTCAAAGCTTTACAGAAAGCATGGAATAATGTTTTTTCCCTGTATTTTTTTAAACTCCTATTACAGTTAGAACAGAGATGTGCAATATATTTTAATCGGTTATAAATTATTCAGCGCTTTGCCTTCCTTAAGTAGCACATAGAAATGAAATTAATTTAAATCAATTGAAAAAAGCTTATTATTGGTGTTGGATCCCATAACACTTCCTGTGTGAAGAATTTATGTTACTAGTGGTTGTCAGAGCTTCAGATGGTGGATTTGCTCTGAAATAACATTGTTAGAACTGTAAACTGTGACATATATTTGATACCATAAGCATACCAAAGGATTAAAACACAGAATGATGTTGACACAAAAACGGGAAAAAAGTCTTCTGTAACTAAGTTCTTTCATTGATTTTCTTGCCAGGGGCTTGATTTGAAGGTAATATAGGGTATCAATTAACTTCCATTATAAATCTATTCACTGTTTCTGAATCCCTTGTATTCGCTGCAAAAACAACATCAGTCGGAAACAAAAGAATACCAAGTTTATTGATTTGTGTATAGAGAGCTTGAGGCAAACGAGAAAAAATTCTAACAGTCGTGATTATTAACTTACGCATGACACACAGAAAAGTTTACTTTTACCAGAGAATTTTCAGGATTTAAGGACTTTCTTAATGAATTCTCAACATCCATGAAAGGAATTTGAGGGATTTATAAAGCAGTAATGGAGTAATGTTCCTAATTTCTTTTCGTTTCCTCTCTTTTAAGGGAATCAATAATAATGTCTTGTTAGAGGGGCATCGTGGAAGGCTTTAACATGATTAGTGATAAAACGCTAGAATTGAATGATGATGTGACTGTACGTGTCTTTGTTTGTAGACGGAATCTGTCGAGAAAAGCTTCCAAATTATGGGAGTTTTTGAAGGGAACAATTATTTCTCGGGAAACATGAACAATCTGGTCTAGAATTCACCATTTCAACACGATGTTTGTTTCATATTCTTGTATTGTTTATTTATTAAAATGTCTCAACCTTTTTCCTTATCATTGTAGACTTGGATATGCTGATCCCAGAAGAAATTGTTCCTAGTCACTGAAAAGCCACTGAACAGAAATTCTCTTGTGATTATACAACATTGAACAGGATTTTATTATCGGTTTAAGGTAATGAGATACCGGTATGTGTATAATATCATGTATTGATTTTACTCTGTCTCTTATGAAATCTGTAAATGCATTAGGTCTCCCTGCAGTAAGCTGACCAATGCAGTCAAATGCCTCTTGACACTTTATACATGTATATGATCAACCACTGTATTCAATTGAGATCTACAATTGTAGATAGTTGTTCTTTTTAACCAACTGAAAAATCTTTTTTTTATTTAATTACTGTTAAATTTTATTTCTGGGAGAATGTCATTTTAAAAATTACCAAGTCTTAGAAATTTTTTTTCTCTGAATTGAGGAGGAATGATGGATCAAATGAAATTTGAATTGCTTCCCATTTACAACACACATAATTTTCCTTGTCTGTAATAAATTCCTGTCAATCTCAGCTTCTGAAAAATTAAGGAAGGGGGATGGGTTTAATGGGCAGCAAAAAATGTACAAGGGGAGGTTATTTTAGAGATAATTATGCAATTCAATACATAATTTAGTTTAGAGACATATGTATCAATGAAATTATAGTTTTCCTGATTCAAAGTAGGAAATGTTTTTGGTTTTAATGGACAAAAAGTCAAAACAAGTGAAGAAAAAGGGGAGATAATTACAGGTCCAAAATAAGCAATTCAGTAAATTGAGGCATAAAGATGCACTTTATTAAGGCACATATAGGTAACTATCATCAAGTTCATGGGGTACTAAGTATGTTGCTTGGGTATAAACAAGTAGATGACAGAAATTGTTCACATTGAGTGAGGGAGGGAATAAATGACAGACATTGTTCACAATCAAGTGAGAGAAGGAATGCAAATACATGAAAGAAACTGCCATCATACCAAGAATTATCACAAATCACAACATTGATGAAACCAGAGAAATTTTTACATCCACCTTCAATAATAATTTATTTTACTTTTCTCCTGGTTCTTGTTTTTGGTGCCATCTTATCGGTGAAGTTTTTTATTTCGCTGGAGTCAGAGTGATAACATTAGCTTCCTGATGAAGCAGGAGATAGGTTGTCTTTTATATGTGTAACTGTTAAGGTAGTCGAGATACAACGGACAGAACGGAACAAGTAATGATGCTGTAATGTCGGGGATAATTATCGGGATTTTCTCTATAATACACAATTAAGCTTTCCTTAGTTATTGAATATCAGCATAGAAGTTTTGATAATGGTGCTGCTGATCATAAAATATTAAAGACTAACCACCGGTCAGGCGAGGGTCAGACAGTATTGCAATAGCTGAAACATTTCAAATGTACAAAAATTGGGTAGAGATAGAGATGGTGAAATATCATTGAACTCACTCCAGATGTGTAACATAATAATTGAAGTTTTCAAGTAAATATATATGGCATGTAAGCCTTGCATCTGTTGAAAAATGTTAACTTTCACACAAAAATCAGCTTTCTCATGGTATTGACATTTTACACTGAAACTTAATAAGAGCAAAAATTTCGTAAGATGTTGGATCAGTATAATTGACCTATCTATTTTATGAGGCAAATAAAAATTCCTAGACAAAAAATATTGTCAGCTATAATAATAAATAATTTCATTGGATTGTTTTCTTTTATTTAATTTTAGTTGAAATTATTTTGATTCCTACAAAATTATACTTTCAAATTGATGTATTCATTCATTACCAGGTATTTCCTCCAAACCACTGATTTTGATCCATCTATTTCTTATAATCGTTCTTTCATTTACTTCAATCAAAAAGTCCTTTTGTGGCCTTGGGATATGTCAATGTCTATACTCCCTTCTATGATTAATGGACCAAAAGGGGTATAACTCTATCCATATGTAGCCTTTTGGAAATGTGACCAAAAAGTGTCTATATTCAAGATTTTTTTTTCATTGGTGAGATTCGTAGATCTCTGGTATGGCTTTCTAAATTTTTCCCTAGAGGGCTGCATGAGTTTTGCAGCTGATATATTAAATATTATTGAAAAATATTTGCTGTAATCATATATGCTGTTCTTTGAAAAAAATAATACAATTGCTGAATGATATTGAAACAATTGAAAAGTAAATTATTCAAAGAAGCCATGCCTCTCTAAAACAAACACAAGATCTCTACAAAGACTTAATTGATATTCCGTGAATGAATTAATTGCAGAATTTGTAGTTCATAGAATAATGGAAAAAAGATTAAATTTGTTTGGGAACAAAATTCCTGTAATTTATTTAATGAGCTTCTGAGTCATTCCTCCAATTCCCAGACAAAAGGCACGTTACAGGGTATCAATACGTGAACATGCAAAAAAAATTGGGGGAGAAAAAAGGCTAGCATCTGATGTCAAACACATTAATCTGGCTTGTTTCTGGTCATGGAAATGAGGTGTAAAGGATTGAATTCATCCATGATTTAGAAGATTGTTGTCTTACCAAGTGTGTGAGTGTGTCTGACAAAGGGATTATTAACCCAGGCCTGATCGATACACTGAAGAGGCAAAAAACCGTGTGCGAATGCCATCATTCCTGCATAATAAATAGCTAACGTCTCCGTGGAATATCCCGTGGATTGTCCCGATAATTCCGTGGAGATTGTCCGCGGATCAGGAAAACTGTCTTTAGGTTGTTATTTGTCCTTAAGTGTTTTGTAGGCCTTGCTCTCCTGCGGAAGGATTAGCAAACAGAAAATGGTAATTAATGGATACATCAATCATGGACAATCAGCTGTTATGTTGGCTGCTTATCCAGGAATCTGAATGGAATGTATATTTTCCTTTTATAGAATATAGTTACTGGTGTTAAGATGTAGTACGTATTTGCATGTACACCAAAAAGCAAATTTAAAACTACAAAATGACACATGTTCAAAAATGATACAGAAAGGCAATATTTGCAAAATTTGATATATTTTTTTTTAATTGCAAAAAGTACAAAATTTCCTAAGTTGTATTTTTAAAATTTCTGTATCATAAATAACCTATACTTTGCAGATAATTATTTTCACATGGACTGTGACCCATGACCAGCATAATACATTTAACAAAGTTAATGTTATTGAATAAGTCTTCATTTTATTTCTATTGAATCTGACTGTGCATAATTAATGCTTCGTCTTCGGGTCATTATGGGGCTTGTGAAAATTAAGGATCTTGACCATCTGTCTAACACGAACCATACCCCCATCTGCCACGGTGTGGGGGTGGTAATTAATCAAATATAATTAGCTTAAGATACATGCATGTACATAGTGTATGTAGCAGAATATGCATATTAAATGCATTGAATAGCGGAGCCTTTTACAATGAGAATTCAATTAAAGGAAAATATTCTAGCTTGTACATAATATACATAATATATAGTTTAACAAGATGCTGGAAAAATTAATTTTTTTAAGATGTTCATAATCTTGACAACTTGGCTTGCATAAAAAGTTGTCAAACAAAAAAAGTGCTGCTCTGCAGTTAATGAAAACTACTCTATTTTTCTATTTTTTTCCATCTGTAAGCCTGCATAAAATAAGTTCTTATAGATTTAACAAAAAACAACTGAAAAGCAATTGTTCTAAATGCAGTGTTTAATTGATGCAAAGCTTTAAAAGTCAATAGTTAAATTGTTTGCTCATGTCACACAATGCACAATTTGATTTGTGATGGAGGCATAAAAGGGTAGCTTGTCGCCATTACAGCTTTCTGTTACAGACGGGCTGCCCGGTATTTTTTGTCTCATCTGATAGCTAATAGATTTCTTTTATTTCTATGGAAACCAAATCTCTTGTTGCTGTCAATATTGGGAGAATTCAATAGAACTATTCACACACAATGACATGATACGAGCAGACATGTTATCTTTGTGTGGTAATGCTACTGAGCACTGTAATGTCAGGACTTTGATCAATGGTACAACATGGGCAAGGGTTAAAACACACCAACTCTATAGAGATTCATTACTATCAATGTACATATGTCATAAAATCTTCTTGTGTCTTTATGTGCTTCAGAGTCTCTCAGAGGAGTTGCAGCCTAATGCATGTACATGGCTTAGAAACTACAAAGCACAAACTTTAGTACAATGTACAATATTAGGGACTCTCTATAGCATAAAAATGACATTTCTTATAGAAATGAATTTCATTTGACAGAAATTAAATGTTAGTTCTCTAACATAGTTTAGTATTTGCTACTACCCCTGTCCTAAATATATTTAGTAGTCAGTCATAAGAAAGAAAATATGTATACTGCAAATTTGCTACACTTAAATGAAATCATGGTTCAACAGAAAAACGAATCAAAAATATTGTGATCCCCAGGACTTTGCTGTAACTGAGTTTTACTGTATGTTTGTCATCATTTATATTCAGAGAACTTTGTTTAAATGAATTTACTGTTGGATTGTCTTATCCAGAGACTAACATCCTATAAAGTAATGGAAGAAACAGGCACTTATAAGTTTTTAATGGTTGAAAATTTCTTTGGTATTTATTTAACAAGATCTTTATTGTTTGAATGGGAGAATTAGAATCATTTTCCGTGAAACACTCTTGGGAAATCTCCAAGGAGATCTATCCAGAGTAAGTCAGCAGCAGAGAGTGTTTGACAGGATATTCCTGTTTGCAAAAAGTGTACATCTAAAAATAAAGGTCAGCAAGAAATCTGTTTGATGCCTTCTGTCTGTCACTTCGCTAACACTCAGGTCTGTGTTCTATTCTGTGTGGCATATTTATGTTAAAGTCATTATCAGCTGATCACAGCACAGAATGTCGACAGATTTAATGTAAGATACTGAAAAAATTGGTGCCCAGTTGATCAAAAATTTGTCATTTCTGAATAATGTTTCTACAGGCAGGGGGTATTCAGAAACATCTGTTATAAGTGTGAAGGAATTTCTACAACGTTGAATTTTTATTTTTAATAATGTCATATTTCATGGATAAATGATTGAAATCAGGAAATTTCAACCAATCATTGATGAAACATATCAATCTTGAGTTCTGATTGGTTCTTCTAGTGAATTCAAATTATTGATTTTGCAAAAGCGTGGGTGTGCAAATAAATAAATGATGCTTTTTGGAACATTTTAAAGATGATACTGTATATCTTCATTCAGTGAGGATGGAATGCTGCTTTAAATTACATGAGATTTAATGTCAGACCAATAAGAATCTTGCATAATTGCCTTGAAACAAGAAATGACTGCACCCTTCTTTAAATATTGTTTAATTTTATATCTCAATTTAAAGTTTCAGGTTCGTGCATGAAATTCTATGTTGTGGATATGGAGCAAGGGAAATAACTCCTTTATCCACTCCTAAAAAAAAACCAATGTTGAAATCAATGGTCATTAAATATAGTACTACATGTATCATAAATATTTTTAGGTCACCTGAGTGACTCCGGTGACCTATTGTGACCTGATTTACTGCATGGTTTGTTGTCCATCAGTTCTCTTCACTTTTTTGAACATTTTTAGCTCACCTGAGCCGAAGGCTCAAGTGAGCTTTTCTGATCACATTTTGTCTGTTGTCGGTCCGTCTGTAAACTTTTCACATTTTCGACTTCTTCTCAAGAACCAATCAAGAGGCCAATTTTGACCAAACTTGGTACAAAGCATCCTTGGATAAAGGGGAATTTAAATTCTTAAAATGAAGGGCCAAGTCACCTCAAAAGGGGGGAGATAATCAAGAAAAGACAAAAATAGGGTGGGGTCATTAAAAAATCATTTCTCAAGAACCACTGGGGCAGAAAAGCTGAAACTTATGTGGAAGTATCCTGGAATAGTGTAGATTCTAAATTTTTCAAATCATGACCCCCGGGGGTTGGGCGGGGCCACAATGGGGAATCATTGTCTTACATAGAAATATATAGGAAAAATATTTGAAAATCATCTTCTCAAGAACCACTGGGCCAGAAAAGCTGAAACTTATGTTGAAGCATCCTGGGGTTGTGTAGATTTTGAATTGTTCAAATCATGACCCCCGGGGGTAGGGCAGGACCACAATGGGGAATCAAAGTTTTACATAGAAATATACAGGAAAATTTCTAAAAAATCTTCTCAAGATTCACTGGGGCAGAAAAGCTGAAACTTGAGTGGAAGCATCCTGGGATAGAATAGATTTCAAATTGTCTAAATTATGATCAGTGGGGTAGGATGGGGTCACAATATTTATTACATACTTAGTAATAAATACAGGATTTTTTGCATATGCGATATGGCTGACGTCACAAAAGCCGTATCAGCCCTTCAGGGCTGATATGGACTTGCTGGGCTGATATAGGTTATCAGCCCTGCTATGGATCAATATCACACCCCTAGTAAAATAAACCTCAAAAAACAGTACTTGTGGTCATATGCATATTTTGGGGGTTACATAAATCTCTTAATTTTAACTTTTTGAATGAAATGATAACTAACTGATAAATAATCGATTATTTAAAATTACGGATTGAGGACATTTGAAATAGAAGTACATGCAGAAACAAACCCAAACTGTATGAGACAATAGACTGTATACATTTTAAGAAGTCCGTGCATGATTGTTTACTTATTTTCTTCTCAAATTAATGTGTTCTGTATTTTATTACTAAGTATGTAATGAATATAATAAAACATACTCTTTTCCACATCACATCCTGTATCAGCCCTCTGGCTGATATTGGTGTCTCGGGCTGATACAGGATGTCCTATGGAAAAGGGTATGTATTATTCTCTATGTATTACAAGGAGGAAATCTGGTAAAGAACAGAATGGTCAAATCTTCTCAGGTGAGCGATGTGACCCATGGGCCTCTTGTCAGTTTTTTTATGGAAACCCCGACACAAATTAATTCACCTAATTTTGGTCTATAACGTTTGTGGGCGAAAAGGAAGAAAAATTATGAATTTCATAATTCTTTTCCTCCTAGTATCTAAAGGGCCAAGGAAAGGCCTTCAAAATTGATGCACTCTTTAAGAATTTCCTTCCTTACATCTGAACATGACTGAAGCAGTCAAACTGAGCATGTTTGTTTTAAACAGTTAGTCTTATACCAAAATTTGGAACTTTATGTCCCCAGGGTCAGGGGCTTTAGTGTAAAAATGGGGCTTTATTGATTATATAGTGAAAATGTATTTAATTCTATGAAAAAGTTTCTCCTGTGTCCCTAGGCATTGCAGACAAGATGAAGATCAGAACATGGAAATATATGTGTGTGTTTCCATTTGTCCATATAACTATAATCTCTGTCTCTCTGAGCATTTTACAGATGGTGACTTCATATTTGATCAAGGTTAAGGTTCTTCATAGGTCAAGGTCATACCAATTGTTGAGGAGGAGTGTTCTTTTATGTATAGGTCCAGGTCATATATACTGTGTAGAAAATATCTCTTACTAATATAATTTTATATTGTTCACCTTCATGATAAAGCACTGTTTCATAATCTGATCTTATGCATCAGATGAATGAAGATAAAGCCTTATACAGTCTTAAATTTATTCTGAATTCAACCATTATGGCCATAGTCAGAATTTGACATAAAAGAACACACTTTTATAGTCCATTTTATAAATAAAGTGACGTGAAACTTTCAGAAGCCTAACAGTCAAAAGTGGATATGTCTTTCCAGGGATCGACACTAACTTTAAAACCGTAGTTGTCAGCAGGACTACCCATTTATAATTTCTACTAGCCCTGTTCATGTATTAATTTTCCAGCAGGCAAAATGGCCAAATCGCAAAGCGACGAAGGGGGCAGGTGCGGGAAGGAGTTTCCCCCTCCTGCTTGTGGGGGTACCGGGGCCTACCCCGGAAATTTTTAAAGTAGAGATGCCAAAACCTGCATTCTGGCTGTATTTTGTGTAAATTTATACATATATGTCACTCTATGATTGAACCTAAGACATTTTTTCTATTCAAAATATTCCACATTTATAATCATTTAGGGTATTTCAAATCACCTTTAAAGTTTACATTTTGACTTACAAAAATAATTATCAATATGAAAAAAATATGTTTGAAAATAAATTTAACAATTATCAGGTACATTGTGTGTAAATTATAATTATTTTTCTTCCTGTGAGTGGTTGGTAAAATTTACAGTAGCCCTGCAGGGCAAGTTGAAAGACATGATTTGTAGCCCGACCTCAATATTCAGTTGTCCCGGGCCAGCGGGCTACTGTTAGAGTTGAACCCTGCTTTCCTAGAATATTTTCACTCAATTGAAGTAGAGGTTCAAAATTATTTCATAAATGTATTCAGCACACGGAAACTAATGTGTCATTTACCTGGTATTTTGTCCAAAAAAAATGAAAAAGTGCGTGAGCGGGCCAGCGGGCTACTGTTAGAGTTGAACCCTGCTTTCCTAGAATATTTTCACTCAATTGAAGTAGAGGTTCAAAATTATTTCATAAATGTATTCAGCACACGGAAACTAATGTGTCATTTACCTGGTATTTTGTCAAAAAAAAATGAAAAAGTGCGTGAGGAAACACCAATATCAGCCAGAGGGCCGAAGGCCCTCTGGCTGATATTGGTGTTTCGAGCTGATACAGGATGTGCTATGGAAAAGGGTATGTATTATTCTCTATGTATGACAAGGAGGAAATCTGGTAAAGAACAGAATGGTCAAATCTTCTCAGGTGAGCGATGTGACCCATGGGCCTCTTGTCAGTTTTTTTATGGAAACCCCGACACAAATTAATTCACCTAATTTTGGTCTATAACGTTTGTGGGCCAAAAGGAAGAAAAATTATGAATTTCGTAATTCCTTTCCTCCTAGTATCTAAAGGGCCAAGGAAAGGCCTTCAAAATTGATGCACTCTTTAAGAATTTCCTTCCTTACATCTGAACATGACTGAAGCAGTCAAACTGAGCATGTTTGTTTTAAACAGTGAGTCTTATACCAAAATTTGGAACTTTATGTCCCCAGGGTCAGGGGCTTTAGTGTAAAAATGGGGCTTTATTGATTATATAGTGAAAAGGTATTTAATTCTATAAAAGAGTTTCTCCTGTGTCCCTAGGCATTGCAGACAAGATGAAGATCAGAACATGGAAATATATGTGTGTGTTTCCATTTGTCCATATAACTATTATCTCTGTCCTCTGAGCATTTTACAGATGGTGACTTCATATTTGATCAAGGTTAAGGTTCTTCATAGGTCAAGGTCATACCTATTGTTGAGGAGGAGTGTTCTTTTATGTATAGGTCCAGGTCATATATACTGTGTAGAAAATATCTCTTACTAATATAATTTTATATTGTTCACCTTCATGATAAAGCACTGTTTCATAATCTGATCTTTTGCATCAGATGAATGAAGTTAAAGCCTTATATAGTCTTAAATTTTTTCTGAATTCAACCATTATGGCCATAGTCAGAATTTGACATAAAAGAACACACTTTTATAGTCCATTTTATAAATAAAGTGACGTGAAACTTTCAGAAGCCTAACAGTCAAAAGTGGATATGTAATGGTCTTTCCAGGGATCGACACTAACTTTAAAACTGTAGTTGTCAGCAGGACTACCCATTTATAATTTCTACTAGCCCTGTTCATGTATTAATTGTCCAGCAGGCAAAATGGTTAAATCGCAAAGTGACGAGGGGGGCAAGTGCGGGAAGGAGTTTCCCCCTCCTGCTTGTGGGGGTACCGGGGCCTACCCCGGAAATTTTTAAAGTAGAGATGCCAAAACCTGCATTCTGGCGTTAATGTGTTTGACATCAGATGCTAGCCTTTTTTCTCCCCCAATTTTTTTTTGCATGTTCACGTATTGATACCCTGTAACGTGCCTTTTGTCTGGGAATCGGAGGAATGACTCAGAAGCTCATTAAATAAATTACAGGAATTTTGTTCCCAAACAAATTTAATCTTTTTTCCATTATTCTATGAACTACAAATTCTGCAATTAATTCATTCTTGGAATATCAATTAAGTCTTTGTAGAGATCTTGTGTTTGTTTTAGAGAGGCATGGATTCTTTGAATAATTTACTTTTCAATTGTTTCAATATCATTCAGCAATTGTATTATTTTTTTCAAAGAACAGCATATATGATTACAGCAAATATTTTTCAATAATATTTAATATATCAGCTGCAAAACTCATGCAGCCCTCTAGGGAAAAATTTAGAAAGCCATACCAGAGATCTACGAATCTCACCAATGAAAAAAAAAATCTTGAATATAGACACTTTTTGGTCACATTTCCAAAAGGCTACATATGGATAGAGTTATACCCCTTTTGGTCCATTAATCATAGAAGGGAGTATAGACATTGACATATCCCAAGGCCACAAAAGGACTTTTTGATTCAAGTAAATGAAAGAACGATTATAAGAAATAGATGGATCAAAATCAGTGGTTTGGAGGAAATACCTGGTAATGAATGAATACCTCAATTTGAAAGTATAATTTTGTAGGAATCAAAATAATTTCAACTAAAATTAAATAAAAGAAAACAATCCAATGAAATTATTTATTATTATAGCTGACAATATTTTTTGTCTAGGAATTTTTATTTGCCTCATAAAATAGATAGGTCAATTATACTGATCCAACATCTTACGAAATTTTTGCTCTTATTAAGTTTCAGTGTAAAATGTCAATACCATGAGAAAGCTGATTTTTGTGTGAAAGTTAACATTTTTCAACAGATGCAAGGCTTACATGCCATATATATTTACTTGAAAACTTCAATTATTATGTTACACATCTGGAGTGAGTTCAATGATATTTCACCATCTCTATCTCTACCCAATTTTTGTACATTTGAAATGTTTCAGCTATTGCAATACTGTCTGACCCTCGCCTGACCGGTGGTTAGTCTTTAATATTTTATGATCAGCAGCACCATTATCAAAACTTCTATGCTGATATTCAATAACTAAGGAAAGCTTAATTGTGTATTATAGAGAAAATCCCGATAATTATCCCCGACATTACAGCATCATTACTTGTTCCGTTCTGTCCGTTGTATCTCGACTACCTTAACAGTTACACATATAAAAGACAACCTATCTCCTGCTTCATCAGGAAGCTAATGTTATCACTCTGACTCCAGCGAAATAAAAAACTTCACCGATAAGATGGCACCAAAAACAAGAACCAGGAGAAAAGTAAAATAAATTATTATTGAAGGTGGATGTAAAAATTTCTCTGGTTTCATCAATGTTGTGATTTGTGATAATTCTTGGTATGATGGCAGTTTCTTTCATGTATTTGCATTCCTTCTCTCACTTGATTGTGAACAATGTCTGTCATTTATTCCCTCCCTCACTCAATGTGAACAATTTCTGTCATCTACTTGTTTATACCCAAGCAACATACTTAGTACCCCATGAACTTGATGATAGTTACCTATATGTGCCGAATTATTTCATAAATGTATTCAGCACACGGAAACTAATGTGTCATTTACCTGGTATTTTGTCAAAAAAAAATGAAAAAGTGCGTGAAAAATGAAAAAGAGTAAGTGCGTGTCCTGTAGAGCATCAGACATAAGGTTTTTCTGACATAATTTCACATGAAGTGAAGTTATATTTACTCAAATGTTGTAGAGGAAATAAATTACACTTATAGAAAATTAACCTATTTAATTAAAGTCTCTCAAACAAATACAGGTGTTTTCTATATGAATTACACTTCCAAATGCCATGAAGAAGAGCAGTTTCAAGTAAAAAAAAAAAAAGTTTTCCCTATTAACCTCATTAATTTAAAAGCTCTTAATTTTATATTTCATGGTACAGTTTTTGTTTCTTCTCTGGATGGCAGGAAAAGAGGTTATTTAGTCCCTTTCAGATAGCTTTCCGTGAAAATTTAAAACATGAAATAATTCGATCTGTAGGAGGTTGCTCCCAATTATAATTAATTAGTGAAATCAAGCTGTGAGAAAGAGTTTTATTGCATTACTCGTTTATAAATGTGTCAAAAAATTTTAACAGTTGTAATGATATTGTATCTATCTCATGGCATGATTATTGACATTGTTTCTTTCAGGCTGATTAAGAAAATGTAGACCAGGAGGAACCATCTGTCCATGTGGTGCTATATTTAAATGGTTCATGAATTGGTAAGTAACGACTACAACAGGAGTTATCTCTCTTTGTTCAACATTCATATTTCATTGAGTTGTAACAAACATTATAGATTTCAGGCACTTGGTGCAATATTTTTTCTTATCACAAATATAACCCCTCTATAATTTGGTAGATAAGAAAGAATTATGACATCAAGTTCCTGTGATTATCAAACAGGGAATGACAAAATAAGTAGTTTTCATTTGTAGACTTATTTTAGGTAAATTCATATTTTGGTATAATCATTTGAGCTAGTTATTAAATGCACTGCATATATATAGAAATAAGCTTTTCTTAATATAAGTAAATTATGTTCATACAAAGTACTCTATCCTGATTATTTTTTACTTATATTTAAATATTTAAGGCAAGACTTTAGAAGTACCCATGCAATATGTGTTCTTAAACTTCTATAGTCACTTTTTTTCTTTTTGAGTAATAATATTTTTTGAGTTGATATAGGTCCAAAATCTATTAATATATTGAACTTAATAATATACTCACAATGAAAATTTTTTTGAAATCAATTTTAATTTACATGGAAATTTTCTAGCATTTTTTTTTATGTCTCAAACAATGCATGATTCAAAAGTTGCAATGAATTATAAATTAAAGTGCATGCACACACGTAAATTTTTTTTTTACTGAAACAAAAGGGCTGAAATTTAGATTACATAATGAAATCCATTAAAGAACTTTATGGGAAATAAAGACATGGAGGTAGAAAGGAAGTTCTCACTGGTTAATAAAATTACATTTTCCAGTATAATGTATTTTGTCATTATATTACATCATTCTAATGTACCTGCTGTGACCACCACCACCCTTAGGTTATTGTTGTTTTGGCAAATAATATTACAAAACACACCAAATTTTTTTTTAAAATTCACAACTGCACAGTTCTCTTTTGATGTAATATGACAAGGTGGCATGGGTTAAATATTTAACTTTAGTGTGTTAGATAACAATATGTGTGTGATGATCCATGAACGAATGCCTATAGGCTTTATCTCCCTTTGTACTGTGACAAAAGACACATCAAGACTTGCACCATAGGAAATGCAACAAGCTCTCTGATTGGCTGATTCATTTAAAAGCAATGTTATTGGTATGTGTACCTGGGACTGTATGGGAAGGACTGGCTTTTTCTCTTGGATGGATGTTTTAAGTGCACTGGACTTCTAGACAGGGATATTTATCATGGGAAATTTGTGACATAATTCAGAGGATTTTACTTTTATTATTTACCATAGGTAATGGTCAAAAGTGATTTTTGTGAATGAGAAAATCCCAGGTGTCTTCATTGACCCGTGGCTGTGGGCACTGATTGTGTATTGTAGTGTTCCATTGTACACTGTATGACTTCATTCATTCATGAAATTTACTGACTGTAACTTAATTGCCTTTTCTTAAAAGCCTTGCTGTCAAAACTTAAACTTCTCTTATTTGGTAGACTTGGAATTTAGGCTATAAAGAAAGTTCTTTTTCCTGAAGAGAGAGTGTAATTAATTTGTCCCCCTAATATTTTACCAGTGATTCACTGTGTTATCTCTTGGTCTGTTCTCTGAATGGGCCAGTGTCATATCCAGCTGGAAAATAAGTGTTAACTTTATGAGGGGAAGATGACTTTATAAACCAGTGTTAGATAAATCTAAAGTTTATGGAAGGAAAATTTAAACAAGAGAATTAACTCCTCACTTTGCCTATTGGAGGACTTAATTTTATCATTGTGTACGTGTGTTTGCTAGCGTCTAATAAGGATTACATCATATCAGTTCTGTGTGGATGCTATTTTGTTTGAGAAACACTTAATTCTAACAGATAATCTAATTAACCTCAATGTGGACAAGATTTTACTAAAACAACAACTCTAACCAAGAATTGGTGGTGGTCAAAATTTTCTGGTGGTGGTAAAAAAAATTCAGAGTTGGTAAAACTTGATGTTGTATTTTTGTGTATTGTTTCAAGATGAGCACGATTTTTTCAATGATAAATATTATTCAAAATATTTTACGTAAAATAAGATCATATTTTTTGTCATGGTTACGTTTGATAAAATATAATAAAGGTTTAACTAATTAACCAAAGAGTTAAAATTAAGTGCAAAAAGGTCAACTTCATTTAACCGCAGATCAGTAAGATGAACACTGACCCCCCTATTTCCTCGTCGATTTTGAGTCACTCTTTATGAGTACTTATCCAGAATATACATCTCAATAAATCCTTGATTTAACAAATTTCACGAGTGATATACATTAATACTAACAGATAATCTACTTTACTTCAATGTGGACAATATTTTACTGAAACAACTCTAACAAAGAACTCATGGTGGTCAAAATTTTCTGTTGGTGGTATAAAAAAATTCAGAGTTGGTAAAACTTGATGTTGTATTTTTGTGTATTGTTTCAATTTTCAGGTAAAATAGAATTAGTATTTGCAGCTTTAATGCTGTGCTGACGATGAATGACGTTCTGAATCTGAATAATACCTTTGCTGCAGCGGTGCTTTTGAGCACTGTGGCCATCTATGCAGAGAAGAATGGTGAGTCACTTTAGTATTTCACCAATTTTGGAAATGTTAGAATTCACACATCAACAATTCACACACTTCAATAAATCAACTTTAGCTCAATATTTTCATTTTTGGAAATTTCAAATTTCATAGTATTAGGATATCCTTTTTCAGGAGATAAACATACATCTTTCATTGGAAAAAGTTCATGACGATTATAACTCAGATACATATTTTGATTCAATTTTTTTAAATGATGGGGCATTTATTCAAGCTTTCTCTTTAAAATTCAAATATAAAAAGACGTACTGCACGTGGTAATGATGACCACTGATTTATCTCCCTTTTGAATGATGTCAAGATTAAATATTTATGGATATTCCATTGATATTGTTTGATATTTCTGTAATGAAGTGGAATATATATCTATCATCATACCGGTATCATTGATCAACCACTAGCCATCAGCATCCGTTCTATTCTTTAGGCCTAGTTACCATGTTACCTTGTTCTGAAATAAAATTGACAAATGCAGAATAAAGAAAACTATAAAATGTGTCTTGTACTTTGAGAACACCAAAGAAATTTTTGGTCAATAAACATTCTTGCATAGGTTTATGCCATTTAGTGATTTAGATAACGGGAAACCTGATGTCTAAATTATTTTCATTGATATATATATATTTTTCTAGATATTAAGATTTTTTTTTTTTTTTTTTTAAAGTTTGTTATTAAAGTGAGTAACTAATTTTGATAGCAACAGCCCTGGAAATCCATATAATGCATTTTAAAAATTGAATTTCACAAGCAATCTCTCAAAAGATCAAAAGTTAGGCTCTATCAACCAAAGAGGAGGTAACTCTTAATTTGTAACTTACTTCCTAAGCTCTGGGACTTACTATTTAAATGAGGCAAGAATTGGAAGAAGCTGTACGTTCCTGTGGGATTCAAGAACAAAATCCATTGTATTTACCTTTAAGTTTGCACAGGGCTGTACAATTCTATGTCATAAAACCCAAGTACATATATAAACTCTAGCTTGTATACCACCCTGTATACAATACAGTGGACCTTCAGATATCCGGACGCCAAATATCTGGATGCTACAGTATCCGGATGACTTTTCATCGGAACAGAATTTTTTAACCTTATTTTGTCTTTTTTATGGATAAATTGACTAGGAACCAAAGCGTCCGAATAAATGAGGCTCCACTATATACTTTGATTTTATATTTTGTGACAGATAAGACATAAAATGGGAATGATAAAACTTAAAATCATTAATGTACTGTAAATGAATCATAATTAAACTAGACGTACTGTGAGCAATAAGCTCACTAAATGATACCCCTGCCTCCCATATATGCATGGTTATAATGGCAAAGTACATTTTACACTGGGAGACCTGAAATAAGTGTCAGCTAGATCAAGAAGTTAAATAGGAGGTGCACAATGCATTATGTAATAAATATCAGGTAGCAAGACCGATTAGGTCTGGTTAAATTAATTTTGTCTTTGTAAGCATCTCAGTTTTTTCTCTCAGATATTTTAAAACATCAGGGATGTCCATGGAATATGTGAAGGTGGATGAATCAGTCTCAACCATCAGAATTAACAATGTGGAGGTGGATTGAACAGTAGAGCTTATAAACAGTCAGCACCATAATAGATAATTACCATGATTATAAGAAATTAGACAATATCTACAGTAAAGCCTATATATGTCTAGACAGATATTGACAGGTGACTTGACTACTGGTTGAATTCTGAATGTGACCCTTTGGAATGGGAGGAGAGGGTTTATCATGCTCATCCGACCTATGTTCACTCTGATCATCAGAAAGCCACCCTCACTATCTATTGTCAATATGATGAGAGAGCGAAACCTGTATAAACACAGTAATGAGGATTAAGCTAACAGATCAATTATTAGATCCATTTCAGCCATTATATATCTTTTGATGAAAATAAAAATTGGCTGCCGCTGCTGCAGGCTTTTGTGACAGGAACATGCAATGCTTATTAATTGGCTTGTTTGGTACTGCTACGGAAATCAGAGACATAATATGTGTGAATTCATTTGGAAAGGTATGAGTCACGAGAAACAATCCATTCCTTCAAATAAGTTACAAATGCATGGCTTTTGGATTAAAACACGAACCAAATACAATCGCTGGAAAGTTGTTGCATGATACTCAGGTGACCTATAAGGCCCGTGGGCCTCTTGTTAATTTTGAGTCCAGATAATGGAGAATTTGCATTAAAAACATTGGAATTTGTATATTTAAAAAAAATGTCAGCATAAATAATTTAAAACACACCAATAAATTTGATACAAGGTGCACTGAATTTTTTCATTGGGGATCTATTGGTGTATTAGCTTGATAAGAAGTGTTTTTTTCTTAATTAAGAGATGCATGTTGCTGATAACAGTTTCTCCTTCAAATGGGTTAGTCATATTTATACCCAACATGTCACAGGGCTTTAGAGACTATGGCCTGGTGGGCTGTTTAGGTGTTTGATTATAGTCAGTAATGCTTTTAGGAGCATGGTTCTCCAGTATGCTGATTGATTGAGAAATCTCCCCCAGTCCAAGTCCCTATACAAACGTAATGTCCATCAGACCTCAGCTATGTACGCAGTAATGAAAGGATAAAAAAGCCCAGGGGGATGGTCAATCCATTGATTTTCTTTGACAAGGCAATCAAGATGACAAGTGCGGGGCCAATACTTAGAACACATAGCCAAAGAGGACCAATTTATTTATTGGATTAATTAAAAACTTCGATGAAATTTTCACGCTTATGTATACACTTTCAGTGCGATTTATCATTGCTCCCCTTAAACATTGATTTTTTTTGTCCCTTTTTGAAAGAAAAAAAGAAGGTTTCTCTATCATATGGAATGTTCTGAAATATTTGAGTTTAAGCATCTATAGATTGGGTTGAGGGTTTAAAGAAAGGGATTAGGTTTGATAACGGAAATGGGGGACCATCATTGAATTTCTGTCAAAATGCTAAAGAGTTTGGTCCGAGAATAATGCTCACCAAGTCTGTTGACTAATGGTAATGACTTGACATTTCTTTTGCATTTAGACAGAGTCATTTGCATATGGAATCGGAAACCAGCAATGCTTGCATTTTATCTCAATATTTTTTTGGCTTTGAACTCCTAAGTATTATATTATGTGGACCAAAAGATTTGTGGTTTAGATAGGAGTCTCCGTTTAAACGGTTTAGGTATGTGACTGGGATTTGTAACTTATTTGAAGGAATGGATTGTTTCTCGTGACTCATACCTTTCCAAATGAATTCACACATATTATGTCTCTGATTTCCGTAGCAGTACCAAACAAGCGAAAAAAAAAAAATCTTAAGTTTTAATCATTTATGTATTTAAAATCAGAGCTTGTGTTAAAACCCAAATAAATATTTTTTAGAATAAAATCACCCATGATTGTTTATTTTCCAGACGTTGTACAAATCCAGTGATTATTCTGCTTATTTGCGCGTGCATCCCAAGAATCCCAAAGGTTCATACAATGTTCCCAATGAAGGCTCTTCTAGTGCCAAAGAAGACGACCCTACGATAGGGAAAGAAAGTGTCGCAAGCTCTAAAAGCGTCATGATAATAATGATTGTAGCTCCCGTGTGTGCTGGCGTGGCCTTCATTATCATCGTCTGTATATTGGTGGTCTGGTACATGAGGTACGTTTATTTTAAAGTATGCCGAGTTTTACTTACATTTGCCATTTTCTTTGCTTTAACAGGATCTCTGCACGTCTAGTATATATTCGGATGAATTTAAAGGAGGACATGGCGGAAACCCTTATCAGATTATGGATACAATGTCCCCCCAGGACGCACCCACTAATCCCAACTATCTGATTGTGGTGGGGGGATCGGTGTGCGCAGGGCTTGTCCTAGTGTGTTTTGTAATCTTTTTGATCTGGTTGGCGAGGTCAGTAGTCCGATGCAAGGACAAACTGGTCCATTGATGTTGTGACTTCTAGAGATGACGTTGTACTGCTTATGTTTATTATTTTCTCTTTCCACTATTTTTTTTCTGTCAGGCTCTTGTCTTGCACAACTTCTCCAACTTGTGTGCACTTGAAAAGCAAAAGAAACTTATTTCTTAAATTTGTGCAGAATACACGTTGTTGGGAAGTTAACTGAAAGTTTTGGATCTTCTCGTTGATTTATATTATATGATATTGTAGGTTTCGGATGTTTGATTTTGAGTTCACTATCTTATATTTCTAGTCCAAGGCTGTGCTTGATATTATTTCAGTATGACTTTGATTCCATGAAAAATTCTTTTGATGCTTCCAAACATTTTGTCTTTTGTTTCAGTTATGATAAATTCAGATTTAAGGTGGTCACTCTTTGTTGTCCTTTTGGTATATTTAGTTTTCATTTTTGATATTATTCAAATACTCTGTTTAATTTCAGCTGAAATGAATTATACATGTATATAGAGTATGGTTGCAAATTTTATTTTAATTTCAGAGGGGGGAAAAAATTAAGAAAATCGAGATTTATAAATTCATATCAGATACATACTTGTATATATTTTTCTATTTGAATAGGAAATTTTAATTTAATTCTTATCTGAACTATTTGAATACATTTAAACGTGTGTATTGAAAATGGGTTTAACTTGCATTAATCAAAATTTTTTATTTGGTCAATTAAAAGAAAATTTAAATGTAAATTTGTTGCTGTCTGCAGCTGTACTTTAGTTGAAGACCAGATTTCTTGAGCCTTTGAAGTGGAAATTGTAATGAAATATTAATTTTGTGAACAATCTACTAAAATATTAAGATGTTTGAAAGTGAAAAAAATATGAAGAGTGTTATGAGTACCGGTAACTGCATGAACTTGCTTTTTAATGGAACAGCTAAAAAACATGAGTTGTATTTTACAGAGAAATATATATTTTGTATACCTTACACTTGCAGGAGGAAATCTAACAGGAAATCCAAGAGTCCCGAGCCGTACCCAGGTAAAGTGATAGTGGATGTTCCTTCTCATCCGTGTGATCCAGTGGAGCTCCGACGCCAGCACTACCAGACACCAGGTACCACAGTCCCTTATGGTTATGTAGGAGTAATGCCTGTACATTTTTACCTTTGATATTGGATACAGGTCACATGCATTTACCATGAATTTCATTCCCTTGACTATAGTTTTGTAAGTACAGTGAAACTTGTATAACCTGGTTGTTGTGTATTCCAGAACTTGCCTTATACGGTGTAAACTTTAAATTAGGGATGGCAATCGATTACAGAATCGCTAATCGGTTAACCGCAAGACGTTGGTTATGTTGTTGTCTGGACAGAATGCCTTGATGAAATTTATCAATAACATCACAAATCAATCAACCACATATATAATGGACTTTATTTCAGTTTGTAAGATTACACTATTAGATCTTTATTGAAATACTTAAAGTTCGGACAAGTAAATTCATTGGCCACTTGTCTGAATGGAAACTAAGAAAAATAGTTAATGTAGAGTCCTGCTATACACAATTGACGAATGAAACTTTATACATTTACAATTTTAAAACTTGTACTAGATGACCTCTTACCCTTGATCTTTCTTCTAGACGGGTCATCATGACAATAGTTCCAGTCCTTTGCTCCCAAACCATCCTCCAGAAATCTCCAAAGGTCTCTGGCAATGGACCCTAAAATAAGGTATACATCAATTATATCCTTCAAACTGAAAACAGACTTTTACAATAAATACAGATTTGTAATATTTCACCCTGAAAACACCAAGAAATCACATAAATGTATTGATGACGATTCTGCATACAAAAAATATCTCAATCATACTGCATAATACACTGTACTTAGCATTTCCATAATTTTTTTGAGCCATGCTTTTTCTTCTTACCTGTGTTGCAATGTATGCATTCTGTTTCCTGTACCCATCCATGTAATTAGCATTGATGTAATCACTACCAGGAATGCCATTTTCAGGTTGAAGGATGACACGAGAATGGTCGTAGGCGATAACGTTAGCGTACCGGTTTTTAGGCTTATTAATCTCGTAGTTGGACTGGTCCCACGTGAACTGCTGTCCTGGTTCTATGGACTCGTACTCCTGTGAGAACTTGTGATTATCGTTAGCCTTTAGATTGTCTATGTGCTCCTGTAGCATATGAATTGGAATGGGCGGGTGACTGATCATACCTATGTTAAAAAAAGTGCCAAAATCAGTTGTGGGGAATAAATTTTAGTACATTTTCTGGTCAACAATCTAGAACAGGGAAACTTGTATAATCCAGGCACCAATGGTTCCAAATAACTTGCTCAGATTAGACAAACTTCCCTTTGAAACAACATTTTAAACAATAGAATTTTTAGAAAAGGATTTAATGTAGGGATAGCAATTTTTAACCGGTTAATCGATTAATCGGTTGGAACGATGCTAATCGGTTAGAAAATCCATAATCGGTTAGTCGGAAAAAATAAAAAAATATATGTAAATTTGAAGACATTTTCTTTTAAATTCATTTTTTAAGAAAGGAAACCGCTGCTTAAAGTTCATTTAGCATTTTTACATATCTTGCAATTAAATAATTTGGAGGTATTTATGGCTCTCCTACATGAGATTACGGGGTAATTGGTCAGTTTGTAAAGTGTTAATTGTTGTTTATAAAACATCATGTTGCTACCCCCGACTGTCCTGTGCGTGTTTTTTAATGATATTAAAAACATCACCATTTAGCACTTTTAATTAGTATGGGGATTTTAACAATTATGTTCTCATGATTACTGTAGAAAACACAAAAAAAAAAATCTGTGAAATTCTTTTAAAAGGCAACTCCTAATATATTTTTTGTCCAATTGCAACTAAGGGACTAAACCAAGGACTGGCATGAGAATTGCTACAAGGTGCTGTAATAATAAATGTTAATATTGGTTATCAAATAATTCACATGTTGTAATACAAATCCATTAAGCATTTTAATGTTAACTGGCATCCCCAGGAAAGAAAACACTGCAATGTGCGACAATGTCAGTAATATGTCTTTATTTACGACTGAATACTTCTGATCAGATCAAAGTAACACAACATCTCAGCAGTATTGTACAGGACAACGGTGCACATGATCATGAGAGGACAGATAATGATCTTTGTGTATATCTAATGAACCATCAATCTTAACAATGTCTAGTAAATCTTGTAGAATAAATAGGAGTGAAAATACAAGAGGAAAAAATAGTGACTTAAAGCTGTTTAATTCACATTAATTTTCACAATTTTTAATCAACTTTATGTGAAAAAAAAATCAATTGAAAAAATGAAAACCATTGGTAGATGACTTTTGTAGAACAATAAGAATACTTTTTATCTAGTCTAATAACGTATATGGATTAAGAATGAGATTCTCTTCTGACAGTTAAGCAATGTAAAGAAATATAACAAGCAGACATACATGTACATACATTGAGACATTTAGATTCTACATGAAAGTGAGGGTGCTTCTATCTGTATATATACATATATACAGCTTTTACATGAACATGGAGCATGGTGTTGAATATGTCATGTTTAGTGTTTTCGAATTTGGTCTGCAGAACTTCTAAATTTTATTGAATTTAAACCCCCAATAAATTAAAATCTTGACATCTGATACCAGCTGTTATTTTCCTTAATTTAAAATGCAGTTAAATGAACGTAGTATCACTTAATCAAGTTTAAAAGTTCAAAAGTGGGAAAAGTCTAAGTACCCTAATAGGAACATCTATGCAACATCAATGACCTCTATCACATGATGCAAACTAAAATCCTACACTGAATTCTCTACATATTAAAGCTGACTTTTTTTTAATTAAAAGAATGCAACGGAGAAGAAGAAAGCTGCATTCAGTTTTTATTGAATTTCTTTTTTGTGTAAGCAAAAGTCTCATTAAATATAATATACAAGATAGTTTGGAAATTAATTCTGTGTGTAGAAATAATTTAATTAATACCAAAATACCATGTCCCTGAAGTTCTAAGGAAAAAAATACCACTCAATAGGGAATTCATCACAGATCAACTTTTAACATTAAAAACGTCAACATTGAATATGGTCATTGAATATGTGATGTATGGATAATAGTATATGATGATGAAGATGATAAAGAAATGATCCTTGGTCTATTATAATGCCATGTTGTGTAAAAATGAACATTAAGTATATATCTATACAATAAGATATGCCTCAATACTATCAGTAGGTGGGAAAAATTGTCTTCAATGTACATGTTTTTTTCTCTTATATACATAAGTTAGCAATCTTTATCATAAAATTAAATATATATTTATGCTTTCAAGCCCTTGTTTTAGTAGGCAGTACAACAAAAACATATACAACTAAGATTTAACTTCATTTGCTGTAGTTCAATCAACTGTTTTCAACTTTTGTTGAGAGATTTTTTTTCAAATAGCACATAAAAACACAACAGAACTACCATTTTCACAGACACGAATCCAATCCACATTAAAGGGTTGTTAAATTAAGTTTTATGAAACAGGTGTACAAAATGACTACAAATCACGTACATGTAAAAGTGTACTAGACAATGTGTACTTTACATGAAATCATAAACAATGGAACATGCTACATATAATCCTGAAGACTTCAGAATTTGTGACAACTTTAATGAATGTCTTTAAATTTTTTTTTTCTTTTCTGGGTAAACAATTATTGCTCAGAATTAATAAACCTCTTTGAGTATTTTTTTTAATCCAAAGATAAAATTGCTTCCACAGAATAAGTTTCCTGTTTAATATTTTTTTGTCAAACAATTTTAAGAGATACAGACAACAACACACATTGAATACACGGTAGGATAAGGACAACAGGGTCAACCTAATACCAGGAATAGATGCTATCAGAGCAGCATCATTTGTATTTACCGTTTTAGTGGTAGTGTTCAACTTCAACCCTATCTGTTGTATGCATGCAATGAAAAAATATGATCATGATATCCATTAACTTTACTTGGAAAATGAAAGAATCAGGTATTAAAACAAAGATAAAGTTGTTATGTTTTGTTTTTAGATGCTTGCATTAAAGCAAAGAAATTATTTTCAAAACATCAACAAACCTCTGATTCTTTGAAATCTTGTGGATTCTTTTGTGTTGCAATATCCTGCGGTACCACGACTAAGTAGTAGTAACTTAAATCACCGTTTTCCTCGCTGGCTTTATCAAACGTTAAAATCACCGAGTTTTTTCTGTATCCCTTCACCTGGGGTTGAGGAACTTGGTTTGGAGCTATAAAATTGACAAAAAATATATGATTAAACAAAAGCAATGGTAGTTTTAAGAACATAAGAATACTGTTTGGTAAAATGGGAATTTCATAAAAAGCAACATTTTAAGTGATTGCACACTGATATGTTTCAATGTGATTAAAATCAGATCCTCTAAATGCTCCTTTATTTTTTTTTTATTGTCGCCCCATGACTTTGTGTAGCGACAATAAAAAATAAAGGAGCGGATTGAGGATCTGATTTTAATCAGATTGGATATGTTTTAAAGTACTGAATAAAAGAAACACGGAAAAACTTACCAAGGAGCCGTGTGTAGGCCCTCACCATCTGTGGACGACCAGTGGAACCGTCACGGAACTTAGCAGTGATATTGAATGTATAAAAAGTTTTGGGTTGAAGATTGTTTACAGTATAACTTTTCTGGTTTCCTGGAATCTCTTTTGGTTTGGACTGGAATTCATTTGGTGGTAACAGCTGACCTTTACGTCTTCTGGATTGAACTCCTGTATACTCCAACTGAAAAATAACCAATTGATATTTAATTATCATTGTCCTTGGAGTGTCAGGGAAAATTCATGAAAGATAAATCTATATATGTATTTCTTACTTTGTAATAGACAACATTAAAATTTTCAGGGGGATCCCAGCTTAAATGAACCTCTGTGGCTGTTCTTAAAGTCACCTGGAAATTTTTCACCTGGTCAACCCCCACATCTGTAGGAAAAAACAAACAATAGTATAGCAATATATACAGCATAGTTATCTTATTGAGAGAAAATAATTCTTATGCATGCATATTTCATAGACTTTTTTGCACACACATTGAATTTGCTCAGCTGACTTTAGTTTAGTTTTAAAAAGAAAAGTCAGTTCTTTAAATGGTTTTAGTAGGCAGTACAACAAAAACATATACAACTAAGATTTAACTTCATTTGCTGTAGTTCAATCAACTGTTTTCAACTTTTGTTGAGAGATTTTTTTTCAAATAGCACATAAAAACACAACAGAACTACCATTTTCACAGACACTAGAATCCTACTAAGTTTCCTTATTATGCCTGTACAAGGTGTTAAGTGTTTAGGGACGTTCTTTTAAATAAACAAGCACTTTTTTCTTCTGTCCGAAACATATAGATACAAAAATGTACAAAATCATCTTATGCTACAAAGCAACACATATTTGTTCTGACATCATTGAACAGAATTATATTCTTGATTATCTAGAATGACAATCAGATGTGTTTGAATGATAATCTGTTATAGTCTCTATCACATCATAGTATGAAGCAAAATGAAAAATAAATATTACCTACCACTTCCTTCTAATTTCCTTTAATTAAAAACGCCTCAATTTCATATCTTATAGCTCATAAGTTGTGTAAATTATTCAGTGACATGGCTTGTGATGTTTGGAATTTT
Source organism: Saccostrea glomerata (assembly GCA_003671525.1). Lineage (NCBI taxonomy): Eukaryota > Metazoa > Mollusca > Bivalvia > Ostreida > Ostreidae > Saccostrea > Saccostrea glomerata. Next base: position 701,954 of record PRKT01000018.1, on the reverse strand, counting down.
TTTGGATATTGAGCAGTTTAAAAAAAATGTCTCAGCCATGACATTTTGCAACATGAAAAATATCGCACAAATACAGCGAGCCAAAAACCAGAAAACTGAGTGAATTGGTTAATTTGTTTCTGTAAACTTAAAGAGTAATAGATTGTAACCTCTTTTTAAGTAATGTAAATCAGATTTCTCTAGAGAAACGTAGACACAATGCATACATTTTTCTGACAAGATATAATGGAAGCAGTCTCTAGAACAAATATAACACACGCACAAGCACCATGGCTAATGATGACGAAATAAAAATCACAGTTTGGACTAAACTTCTCTATATCAGAGAAGTAGACCAGCAATCAGTTTATTTCTTTGGCAACACAGATGTCAACATGATTTAGGTTTTCCATGATCTTCCTGTACTGGCCACTCGCTCACCAAGGACATCACAGAAAGAATGGAGAATTCTAACTAAATGTTATTGCACATATAAACATAGAGCTGACAAGATTCCTCATGCCTCTGGCTACCCTAGCAAACTGTTCAGGTTTTTTCTCCTCCACAGAAAACCGATTTGCTTGAAGTAATTCACAACACTATGATTAACTTTGTCTCTACGTTGCATAGTGGTCAAATGATCCCAGGTACTCAAAGGCCGCTCTATAGCAAAACTGATATTGGTCCTAAAAAAGAAACAGAAAAAGTCCATATATTGAAGAAAACTGGATACAAGCTTCTACATTATAGTTATCTTGTAAGATTAAAATTTCTTTTTTTAACCTGAAATGAGTTGGATAATCAAAGCTCTTCTAATATTTTTCAACCTAAATTAATATCTCAAATCCTTTGGATTTCTCAAAAAATTCTCCTATCTCATAGGATTTGAGATTTATGAATTTGACTGTACTCTTTTTCAGGGGAGGGACAATGTCTATTGTTAACATACCTCTGTTTGCACCATAGCCGGTCGTTGCGTTCGCAGCATCTTGACAGTTTGAAACATGTCGACAACTCCTTCATATCTCATTCTCTCAAGCACTATACTGAGCGTGATGAACACCCCGGTCCGGCCCACTCCCGCACTAAAAAAATTATAAACAATTCAAAGTTGTGTTCTAGATCCAGTGGTGTTTCAATGTGTATTTCATGATTACTGGGTACACATCAGATGTAAATTCAAAACTTGAGTTGAAAGCCAAGGGATATTCAGAGTTTTGTATGTATTCAATCATAATTTTTTGACAGCCTTTCACCAGGATGATCTAAATGATCATTCATTACCTGCAATGGACAGTGATGGGTCCCTCTTGGCCAAACTGTTCCTTTGTTTTGTGAACTTGACCGATGAAGTCAATGAAGCCGTCCCCGGACTTGGGAACACCTTGTTCTGGCCAATCGGTGAACTGGAACTGACGGATAGTTCGGGACTGTCCATCCTGTCAATAAAATGTCAACATTAAATATCTAGTCCATTATAATTCAACATAAGGATAAAGATCACATCATAACATTATGAAATTCAGAACAATTCTTCTATTTTTCACATAATTTGAATATCAATTAAAAAACTATATCCTTTAGAAAATCATTTACCTATATTTGTATGTTGTTTTTAAATTCTATTAAACTTACCCTTGCATCTGTGACTTTAAACTCCCTCAGGATATATTGAGGCATGTTATACTCTGCCATGGGATCGACGACAAAATACTGATATCGAGCGGACCTCTCACTGGGCCAGTATTGGTGGCATTTCTCCTGGTAAACGCAAAAAACAGAAGACGGTTATATCAAGTCACAATTGCTGCCATCATCATTCATCAAAAAGTTTATTTTATATACAATTCCAAATGGGGGAAATAATGATTTAAATACTGTAGCTGGTGATCCTTATATTTCTTTGTTTACAGATGTGTAGCTGTTAAACATGCACTTACTCTGCCCATTTCTCTAAGTTTTGTGAGCATGACTATGATTGTAGAGTTGTGTTCCCACAGCATTCGCCAGAAATCCTCGGTGGTCTCTGCTAGACATCCCTGTGTGGCTATGTAGGCCTGGCGATATTTGTAGCCCTGGAGAGACACAGAAATGAGTCAACAACTACCAAAACTCAAGAGATATTCTTCATATGCTTTCAGACTTATAATGATACATTTTTAAAAAAAAAAAAAGGACATAGGTGTTGATATGAATAACTTACATCTATGAAGCTTGCATTGATATAATCTGAGCCATCTACTCCCCGAATAGGTTGTAGTGCTACTCTTGTGGATTCAACTGGAAGAAAAAATAGAGCAATAGTAGTTTTGTTCAAGTATTGCTTAATTTCATGGTATACTAAATCATTACTTTTGATACTTACAAGGTAATATATTAACAAGTCTGTTTTTGAATTTGTTCACAGGAAGATTTGCACTAACAAAACGATTGGGACTGGCCTTCATATTTGCTAATCTCTGGAAGAAAAAAACCCATCAACAATTAAAAATACAACTGAGCACAACCATTTATTAAACCAGAGAGTGACAGCATGCCTTTTACATTATTAAGAGAAACACATTTAGACCAAGAACTTGCCTTGAATTCTAACTCCATTCCTGTGACCGTCTCTCCTGGTTCTGGCTGCATCAGTTTCTGAATGTGAACTGACAGATTGCGGGCAGGAACCTCCGTATTTCCGCACGTTACAGCCTCAAGGAGAGCATCATGAATGAAGATGTACTGGTCCTCTGTCTGAACCATATAGTTACGCTGAGCTCGTAAACAGGTCACATGACCATAAATGTCCACTGTCTTTTCATGTTTAATGCGTTCCAGCATGGCATCAATGACAATAAAAGCACCTGTGCGTCCAACCCCAGCACTAACAAGGAAATAATTTAACATTGAATAATAAAAATCCCACAAAATCTAATAAGTTATTGTTTACTTTCAACCAATTATGCGAAGCCCATTATGCATAAATAATCCCATGTTTCCCACTATCCTTGATGTCCCTGGCATACTAAATTAACGAGACAGTGATTCCTTATATTTCCATTTCATTGTGAAATAAAATTGTAGATTTTGATTTTAAAATGTAGACATAGATTTAAATTACACGAGGACTCCCATGCCAATTTCAATAGGCCACTGACGTCAAACACAAAGTCAGCCGCATGAGAATTACATGCATATTTGGCCTCCTTAGTGTCATACACAGAGACAGATGTTTTGAGATTTGCATGCATACTAGCTCCTGACCTATCGACCTGCCTAATTTACATACCGGTAGAATTATCAAGAAATCAACTCTGCTAACTTTCGAAGAGTTATCATAGAGAAAAAATTAGAAATGGAAATATTATTATTTCAATTCAATATCTGTCTTACTACGAAGTCATTTTATTTTACTGAGTTAACATTTTTGACTCAGTCAACATCTAGATATGAACAAGTGAATTCCCTGTGTACCTGCAGTGAACAATTAAGGGTCCAGCATCAGGGGGGTTACTGGCCTTGACTCTCCTCATGAACATCAGGAGGGGGGTGGGGTGATCGGGGACGCCGTGGTCTGGCCAAGCAGTGAACTGGAACTGTCTCACTTCACGCTTCTCCGGATACCCATACTGAAGAAAGAAATGTACATGTATAGCACTGTAATCAATATCCTTCGGTCATACAGGTGTATACTTTTGATAGTGTAAAGTGCATTCAGTTTCCTACTACAATTAATTTGAAACCATACTAATATTACATGTAATGTCTAGTTACATGAAAGAAGAACCACATTTGCTAGACTTTAGAATGACAGCTCGTTTTCAGAATTTCAGTTAGCACTGTTCCTGTAAACGTCTTTTTGTTCTATTTGTTCTAATGCCCAAGACTTGATTTCCTACCCTGGATATATGGAAGGTCCTGATGGTGTAGGTAGACAGTTCTGTGACGTCCACGAGGAGAACCTGCATCACTCCGTACGTCTCAGCTCCACGGTGTGGCCAGTACTGATCACACTTAATCTGGAGAGAAAACAAACACAACAGTAAAATGGTGTTACAGACCAAATCTTGATTCTGTGAACAGTTATGTTGTTGTCTGGACAGAATGCCTTGATGAAATTTATCAATAACATCACAAATCAATCAACCACATATATAATGGACTTTATTTCAGTTTGTAAGATTACACTATTAGATCTTTATTGAAATACTTAAAGTTCGGACAAGTAAATTCATTGGCCACTTGTCTGAATGGAAACTAAGAAAAATAGTTAATGTAGAGTCCTGCTATACACAATTGACGAATGAAACTTTATACATTTACAATTTTAAAACTTGTACTAGATGACCTCTTACCCTTGATCTTTCTTCTAGACGGGTCATCATGACAATAGTTCCAGTCCTTTGCTCCCAAACCATCCTCCAGAAATCTCCAAAGGTCTCTGGCAATGGACCCTAAAATAAGGTATACATCAATTATATCCTTCAAACTGAAAACAGACTTTTACAATAAATACAGATTTGTAATATTTCACCCTGAAAACACCAAGAAATCACATAAATGTATTGATGACGATTCTGCATACAAAAAATATCTCAATCATACTGCATAATACACTGTACTTAGCATTTCCATAATTTTTTTGAGCCATGCTTTTTCTTCTTACCTGTGTTGCAATGTATGCATTCTGTTTCCTGTACCCATCCATGTAATTAGCATTGATGTAATCACTACCAGGAATGCCATTTTCAGGTTGAAGGATGACACGAGAATGGTCGTAGGCGATAACGTTAGCGTACCGGTTTTTAGGCTTATTAATCTCGTAGTTGGACTGGTCCCACGTGAACTGCTGTCCTGGTTCTATGGACTCGTACTCCTGTGAGAACTTGTGATTATCGTTAGCCTTTAGATTGTCTATGTGCTCCTGTAGCATATGAATTGGAATGGGCGGGTGACTGATCATACCTATGTTAAAAAAAGTGCCAAAATCAGTTGTGGGGAATAAATTTTAGTACATTTTCTGGTCAACAATCTAGAACAGGGAAACTTGTATAATCCAGGCACCAATGGTTCCAAATAACTTGCTCAGATTAGACAAACTTCCCTTTGAAACAACATTTTAAACAATAGAATTTTTAGAAAAGGATTTAATGTAGGGATAGCAATTTTTAACCGGTTAATCGATTAATCGGTTGGAACGATGCTAATCGGTTAGAAAATCCATAATCGGTTAGTCGGAAAAAATAAAAAAATATATGTAAATTTGAAGACATTTTCTTTTAAATTCATTTTTTAAGAAAGGAAACCGCTGCTTAAAGTTCATTTAGCATTTTTACATATCTTGCAATTAAATAATTTGGAGGTATTTATGGCTCTCCTACATGAGATTACGGGGTAATTGGTCAGTTTGTAAAGTGTTAATTGTTGTTTATAAAACATCATGTTGCTACCCCCGACTGTCCTGTGCGTGTTTTTTAATGATATTAAAAACATCACCATTTAGCACTTTTAATTAGTATGTCTTTATGTTGCCGTTATCTATAAGTTGTTATACAAGAAAAATACCCTAATAAAATGAGAGTTCAGACATAGTTTTGATAATGATTACAATGCAGAATAAATTTCTTTAACATCTGCGTTGGAAAATTATCCGAATTTGTTTTCTCAGACAAATTTATGGTTATCTTTAACTTTTTTTCTTTAATAGTGAAATTAAAATAAAATATAGTCTTATGCACATAAAATACCCCGATCAAGATAATTATCAGAATGTAACTTCTAAAATCTTTTTTGCCTTCTTGTATATATAAAGAAATGTCAAAAACGCACATCTTGATACGACTAACCGGTTAATCGGTCGGAACGTCTTGCGGTTAACCGATTAGCGATTCTGTAATCGATTGCCATCCCTAATTTAAAGTTTACACCGTATAAGGCAAGTTCTGGAATACACAACAACCAGGTTATACAAGTTTCACTGTACTTACAAAACTATAGTCAAGGGAATGAAATTCATGGTAAATGCATGTGACCTGTATCCAATATCAAAGGTAAAAATGTACAGGCATTACTCCTACATAACCATAAGGGACTGTGGTACCTGGTGTCTGGTAGTGCTGGCGTCGGAGCTCCACTGGATCACACGGATGAGAAGGAACATCCACTATCACTTTACCTGGGTACGGCTCGGGACTCTTGGATTTCCTGTTAGATTTCCTCCTGCAAGTGTAAGGTATACAAAATATATATTTCTCTGTAAAATACAACTCATGTTTTTTAGCTGTTCCATTAAAAAGCAAGTTCATGCAGTTACCGGTACTCATAACACTCTTCATATTTTTTTCACTTTCAAACATCTTAATATTTTAGTAGATTGTTCACAAAATTAATATTTCATTACAATTTCCACTTCAAAGGCTCAAGAAATCTGGTCTTCAACTAAAGTACAGCTGCAGACAGCAACAAATTTACATTTAAATTTTCTTTTAATTGACCAAATAAAAAATTTTGATTAATGCAAGTTAAACCCATTTTCAATACACACGTTTAAATGTATTCAAATAGTTCAGATAAGAATTAAATTAAAATTTCCTATTCAAATAGAAAAATATATACAAGTATGTATCTGATATGAATTTATAAATCTCGATTTTCTTAATTTTTTCCCCCCTCTGAAATTAAAATAAAATTTGCAACCATACTCTATATACATGTATAATTCATTTCAGCTGAAATTAAACAGAGTATTTGAATAATATCAAAAATGAAAACTAAATATACCAAAAGGACAACAAAGAGTGACCACCTTAAATCTGAATTTATCATAACTGAAACAAAAGACAAAATGTTTGGAAGCATCAAAAGAATTTTTCATGGAATCAAAGTCATACTGAAATAATATCAAGCACAGCCTTGGACTAGAAATATAAGATAGTGAACTCAAAATCAAACATCCGAAACCTACAATATCATATAATATAAATCAACGAGAAGATCCAAAACTTTCAGTTAACTTCCCAACAACGTGTTTTCTGCACAAATTTAAGAAATAAGTTTCTTTTGCTTTTCAAGTGCACACAAGTTGGAGAAGTTGTGCAAGACAAGAGCCTGACAGAAAAAAAATAGTGGAAAGAGAAAATAATAAACATAAGCAGTACAACGTCATCTCTAGAAGTCACAACATCAATGGACCAGTTTGTCCTTGCATCGGACTACTGACCTCGCCAACCAGATCAAAAAGATTACAAAACACACTAGGACAAGCCCTGCGCACACCGATCCCCCCACCACAATCAGATAGTTGGGATTAGTGGGTGCGTCCTGGGGGGACATTGTATCCATAATCTGATAAGGGTTTCCGCCATGTCCTCCTTTAAATTCATCCGAATATATACTAGACGTGCAGAGATCCTGTTAAAGCAAAGAAAATGGCAAATGTAAGTAAAACTCGGCATACTTTAAAATAAACGTACCTCATGTACCAGACCACCAATATACAGACGATGATAATGAAGGCCACGCCAGCACACACGGGAGCTACAATCATTATTATCATGACGCTTTTAGAGCTTGCGACACTTTCTTTCCCTATCGTAGGGTCGTCTTCTTTGGCACTAGAAGAGCCTTCATTGGGAACATTGTATGAACCTTTGGGATTCTTGGGATGCACGCGCAAATAAGCAGAATAATCACTGGATTTGTACAACGTCTGGAAAATAAACAATCATGGGTGATTTTATTCTAAAAAATATTTATTTGGGTTTTAACACAAGCTCTGATTTTAAATACATAAATGATTAAAACTTAAGATTTTTTTTTTTTGAAGAAAAAACAAAAACAAAAAAAAAACAAAAGATTTTCAAGATTTCTTGATCAAGATTATACCCACCATGTTGTCAGTCATCCCGAACATATTTTGTGACCTTGAAATTAATTTGCTTAGAGACTTATCGCTGGTGGTATGTATATCAAAATTTTTTTACCTTCAATTTGTCTATAAATAATTGAATATAACATTTCAAGCATTAAACTCTCCTAAGTGTTCTGAAACTGAATTCTGAACTCTCTGTTTCACAAAAAAAAAAAATAAATTCATGTTTGTTTATGAAATCAATTTAATAAATTTGTGGCAATTCAATAAATACTTCTTTATTAATATCTGGTCTGTTATATTCTATAAGGATTTTGTAATTTTATTATTTTAAATTTTGACTTCTGGAATAGAAAATCACTTCATTATATAAATGCATTTGTTATACATAATTCTTTTCAGTACTGTACTGACTGTTCAGTGCAAAAAAAAAAAGTAAATAAATAAAATTGTTCCAACTTCAACTATCCAATCTTTCAACTCCCATCAATATTCAATTTACTACAGATTTTCAAGAAAAATAGATGTTTGTTCATTGTTACCTCACCAACCCTATTCTTTTCCTGTGATCAAAATATTATTTTATGGTTGGAACAATTTTATTTATTTATTTATTTTTCTATTTATCTATTTAAAAAATTTTCCTCTAAACATAATGGGTTATAAGTCACTTTTTAGCAGCATTTTTAGAACTGTCTCTATTTTTCAATCAGCATGTAATAGTACACAGAGATTTTATTCCTATGACCTAACATACCATTTCCACTGTGTAGGCGCGCAGGAAGACTTGATAGGTATTGTCCACTTCTAGTGGTCTATTGGTGAAGCCTCCGTACTCCACGCCGTCACCCAAAGTAAACTCCTCTGGAAGCTGATCGGCCTTAAACTTGGCTGCGATGTATACATTTCTGGCGGGATAGCTGGATGGCATGGTGTCCGCATAAAACTACAATTGAAAATAATGATGGAATTACAGATAAGCAAAATAATAAAGTTCAATAGTATGCTTGCTGTCCCTTGATAAATTCCTAAATGTCAAAACAAATCAGTAATGGCCATACATGTACTACAGAACAACTATGGATAGAAGCTTTAATTTGTAAAAATAATCATGAAGAAACTTAAAGAAAGATAATTCTAAGGATGAGAGTTTCTTTAATAATTATCAATACATATAAAACAGGCTTATAGTAAACATGCTTATATTAAAATGAACTGTTGCTTAGAGCAAATTGTGATTTTTATTACTCGGGACTTTAATAATGTAAAGTAAACTTAACAGATAAAACATATTATGCTTATAATGAGGCAAAATTCTCCATCTCTAGCACTTCATTATAAGCCCATTTTACTGTAATTTGTTTATCTTCCTTATTAAATTTTGACCTTGACCTATTAAGGTCACAATTCACAGTGAAGTTAACTAAAATCCAATCCACATTAAAGGGTTGTTAAATTAAGTTTTATGAAACAGGTGTACAAAATGACTACAAATCACGTACATGTAAAAGTGTACTAGACAATGTGTACTTTACATGAAATCATAAACAATGGAACATGCTACATATAATCCTGAAGACTTCAGAATTTGTGACAACTTTAATGAATGTCTTTAAATTTTTTTTTTCTTTTCTGGGTAAACAATTATTGCTCAGAATTAATAAACCTCTTTGAGTATTTTTTTTAATCCAAAGATAAAATTGCTTCCACAGAATAAGTTTCCTGTTTAATATTTTTTTGTCAAACAATTTTAAGAGATACAGACAACAACACACATTGAATACACGGTAGGATAAGGACAACAGGGTCAACCTAATACCAGGAATAGATGCTATCAGAGCAGCATCATTTGTATTTACCGTTTTAGTGGTAGTGTTCAACTTCAACCCTATCTGTTGTATGCATGCAATGAAAAAATATGATCATGATATCCATTAACTTTACTTGGAAAATGAAAGAATCAGGTATTAAAACAAAGATAAAGTTGTTATGTTTTGTTTTTAGATGCTTGCATTAAAGCAAAGAAATTATTTTCAAAACATCAACAAACCTCTGATTCTTTGAAATCTTGTGGATTCTTTTGTGTTGCAATATCCTGCGGTACCACGACTAAGTAGTAGTAACTTAAATCACCGTTTTCCTCGCTGGCTTTATCAAACGTTAAAATCACCGAGTTTTTTCTGTATCCCTTCACCTGGGGTTGAGGAACTTGGTTTGGAGCTATAAAATTGACAAAAAATATATGATTAAACAAAAGCAATGGTAGTTTAATAACATAAGAATACTGTTTGGTAAAATGGGAATTTCATAAAAAGCAACATTTTAAGTGATTGCACACTGATATGTTTCAATGTGATTAAAATCAGATCCTCTAAATGCTCCTTTATTTTTTTTTTATTGTCGCCCCATGACTTTGTGTAGCGACAATAAAAAATAAAGGAGCAGATTGAGGATCTGATTTTAATCAGATTGGATATGTTTTAAAGTACTGAATAAAAGAAACACGGAAAAACTTACCAAGGAGCCGTGTGTAGGCCCTCACCATCTGTGGACGACCAGTGGAACCGTCACGGAACTTAGCAGTGATATTGAATGTATAAAAAGTTTTGGGTTGAAGATTGTTTACAGTATAACTTTTCTGGTTTCCTGGAATCTCTTTTGGTTTGGACTGGAATTCATTTGGTGGTAACAGCTGACCTTTACGTCTTCTGGATTGAACTCCTGTATACTCCAACTGAAAAATAACCAATTGATATTTAATTATCATTGTCCTTGGAGTGTCAGGGAAAATTCATGAAAGATAAATCTATATATGTATTTCTTACTTTGTAATAGACAACATTAAAATTTTCAGGGGGATCCCAGCTTAAATGAACCTCTGTGGCTGTTCTTAAAGTCACCTGGAAATTTTTCACCTGGTCAACCCCCACATCTGTAGGAAAAAACAAACAATAGTATAGCAATATATACAGCATAGTTATCTTATTGAGAGAAAATAATTCTTATGCATGCATATTTCATAGACTTTTTTGCACACACATTGAATTTGCTCAGCTGACTTTAGTTTAGTTTTAAAAAGAAAAGTCAGTTCTTTAAATATATAAAAAAAATCAATGGAATCTCATAGAAGGACAAAAGATAGAATCACAATTTTCGAAATATCTTAGAATTTTATTAAAAGAATGAATTATACTTACAAGGAGAAACGAAAGAATCTACAACAGATTCCGTCATATTTCCAAATCTTCCATCCACTGACTTGGCCTGGACACGAATGACGTATGTGGCCTTATCTTCTGGGATGTCAATGTCGGCTATAGTGTAGGGACCAATGTCTATCTTAGACCAGTCTTCCATGTTGTTGCTCTCAAAGTCATTGTAATAAACCCGATATCCGGCCACGGCCATCTTAGGCTCGTCCCATGTCACCTCAATCTTGTGTCGACTCTTACGACGGGTGCGGACATTCTGTGGCTTGTCTGGCACTGAAATACAAGTGGATATATTAGTTAAAGATTTCTGATGCATTCAACACTTTTAAATGTAAAATACCTAAGATCATTTGAGTTCACTGAAATGATTAATTAAGAGACAAATTGAGAAGATTTTTTTTTGCGAACATTGTTGTTTTTCATACCAAAAAAAAAAATCTTTTTTTTTTGTCTTAATTGCATGTTTTTACTCTATGTGAAGGCAGAGAAATTAAATTCTACAAAAAAAATAATCTTAAGAATATTAAGTAAACAACATTTAGTTAACAAAGAATTTCACAATTCTAGTAATTGAAATATTACTTCTTCCAAATGTATGGTGCATGTATTTAGGGCTCCAGGGTCCGGGTCCTCTACTGGTGAAAGCTCGGATCTGGAAGACGTAGTCGGTGTTCATCTCCAGCCCCTTCACCTCGTTCTGTAGTCCCGTGATGTTAAGATCTTCAGCGTTGATGGAGTCCGCCATTTTGTGGTACATCAGTTGGTACATGACGATTTCTCCATTCTGCAGGTGCTTGGCTGGTAAGTCCCACTCCAGTATCACACTGGTTTCTGTCAAACTCTCGGCTGAAAAATTCTGTGGGGCTCCTGCTGGGACTGAAATTTGACAGAAAGAACATTTACAAAAGAGATCTCTGAATAAAAAGATAAAGAAACCAAAAGTTTCTGATGATAGTGTAGCTCTACTAAGTATAGTCTACTTGTGTACCAAGCCATTTTAAAATTAGACTAAAACTGTCAGACAATTCGCCTTTTCCAAATTTTTTATTAACAAACATTACATACATAAGCTCTTCTGCCCTGTGACCGGCAGAGCTTAATTTTTATTACATCCAAGACATGAACTCAAGAAGAGAATATTCTTGGTAAGCAATGTTAGGGCACTTTATGTAAAAAATTTTAAGTTATCATGGACAACTGAAAGCATAAATCATAAGAGCAGCATACTTCCATCAGGGGTGATAATTACAGCTGATGCTCTCTCGCCAAGTCCAACTTCATTCTTAGCCTTTACTCTAAATTCATATGTAGCCCCCTTATCTGAAATAAATAGGAACAACATGCAAAAAAGAAATAAATCAAAAGCCTGAAAGGCTTCAATGGCGTCGAACAAGAAAAACAATTTCAAAAGATCTGCAGATAGGTCAAGTGAGTGACTCCGGTAACATAATAATAAAATTAAAAAATAGTCTTAACACAAATACAGTATTGGGCTTTATGTCCTGGTCCGAATAAGGCAGGGTTCGAATTGACCAAACAAAGTCAGAAATGTTCATGCTCAATATCAATCTAATTTCAATCGAAGACCTATGAAAGGTTTCATAAATTATTCTAATTAATTGCATTGTCAGAGCGTTGTTCTTTTGTATAGTGATTGCATCTAAACTACAACCATGACTCTACTGTTACAAGTACGATCGACTTATGATAGGCCGCGGTAAACAAATGAAGGAAATGGATAAGTACAGTAATACTGGCATTACTGGTCAATATCACCGGTTGTTTGGATAAAATTGGATTGAAGATAGTAAAAGTAAAGCTAAGATTAAGAAATTCATTCTTTATAGTCTTGTTTTATTCGTGTTTATTTTGTAATTATTTTACCGTCTTTAAGATTGTTTGTTTACAGTAATCAGTCCCAAAATGTGATTCATGTCATTCGACGCACCCTTTCTGTAGAAATTCATCTGCAACAACCATAACGTTTTTCTTGCGTAAAAATTAAACATAATATCGTTGTTTTGTAGTAGAATTAATTGAAGATACAATTGATATAATTTTATATTCAAGCTATTATTCATTGAAAACGTTTAAAAGAAATTGGTTTACAGCTGTTGCTATTTTCTATTGCGGATGCATCCACTGACACGTGCGGTCGCGTAAACCTGACTGGTCGCTAGATGAGGATCGAGCAAGCTCGACGCCATAAAAACAAGATATTTATAAGTACAAAAGTACTATATGTAGGTCATCTTTTCCTTTAATTTCCAGTAACTCTAAGTTTAAATCATATAAACAAACCTAGGATATCTGAAATGTAGCTCTGTCTCATGGCTGGGAGGTTCAGCATTTGGTAGGATTCCCCCTTGCGGCCCCAGATCACCTGGTACCCCATCAGCTCCCCGTGGACGTCCTTGGGAATCTTCCAGGTCACATGAACCTGTGGGCGGTCCTCATCTAGCAGGACTGCATTCAGATCCCTGGGAGGTGTGGGCACTAGAAAACAGCGTCTCTCATTAAATTTTCATTCACATGAAGATATCTGTACATTCTTGAGACTTATATTTCCTGTTTATATGTGTAATTACTAATTAGCATTCTCTTTCATACAAAATCTATATCAGTCTGTAACTATCCTATTAAGAATTTCAAAGCACCCATTTATGAAGAAACACTGTGTGATATTTCCATTTAACTAAACATTACGTTTCTGAATCCAATAATTTTCCTTCTTTTGCATAAAAACAGCATGACAAGTTATGCAATATTAATCGTTTTCCTTCTTTATGTGGGAGACAATGAGCATGTAATATCTCCATCTCATCTAAAATTGAAAAGTTCCATACGGAAACATAAACAATTTAGTCCTCTGGTGTAACAAGTCATCACATTTGATCAATTCCTTAAGTTTTCATCATATCCATAAACTGCTAAACTTCATCCCCACCCATAATCTCTTTATAAACTGGTCCCTATCAGTCTTGCCGGGGGAAGCAGACTTCAGAAAATCTATATCTAAACAGGGAACACTGTTTGATACACTCCTTGCTGAATAACTTACCAGCCCCTTTTGTATTGACAATCTTCTTTTTGCTGCGTTTTCCATCTCCCCTCCTAGTATACCCTGCTACCTGCACAGAGTACTGTGTGTCGGCCTTCAGGTTCGTGATGACAGCTTCGTTCCTGTTTCCGTCGTGTGTATCGTGTACCAGCTCCTGTCCCACCATTTCGTCTTTGTCATTGGTCTCATAATAGTAAACGTAGTATCCGCGAATAATTCCGTTACTACCTCTGCCCTCTGGTGGCCGCCAGTCCACAAACATGGCCGTCGAGTTAATGGCTTCGGCTGTCACCTTTGTAGGCTCATTAGGCACTGTAAAATTGGGTTTTTAATTCATTCACATCATCAAATAAAAGATATGACTCACAGCAAAACTTAAGTATTATGTCTTACATAATATATGGTTAATGAACATTAATGATAAAACATGCCTCTAGTTGATGTTATCTTTAGAAAGGTGCATTTTGTCTAAAGAAAAGATTTTTTTAAATTATGCTAAAGTTAAAGTATATGAAATTCTAAATTGAAAAAGAGTTTTTTTCGTTCTAGTTTATGCAGTGAAAAGATCACAACACTATGATCATCTGCAGTCAACGTAAGCATTCTCATTCTCATACAACACACTGATTTCATTACAATCTTTAGTAACATTCAAACTGTCAATGCAAAGTCTTTTCCTTCCAGACTAAAGTTGCCTTCAGGCTTTGAGTTTTCTTTTCACTTTCTAACCCTTGTGTGTTTTTCTTATCATTTAGTTTTACGATTGCCTTGGTTTTTGTGTGGAGTATAGATGTGGCATTGTGCGTTTCTCATGTCAATGTTACAGGTCTTGCCATCTGTGTAGAGAAAATGTTATCTTTTTTTCTACTGCTGTTTTTTAAAAAGAATGTTATGGAAGATTTCCTTCGAATTATGTTGTACAAAGGTGCCGACCTCTTGTTTTTTATCAATTGATTAAGTTGTTGCAAAAGACCCAACTCTGTACACATGTTGTAGGAATTAAATTTTCAATGAAAACTCAAGAGTTAAACTTAACCGTCACTGTGATAAAATAATGTATAGTTTTTTTGAACATCAAAATCTGTCCACAGTTGGTATATTCCTTTGTTTTGAGAGAGAGTAACTCAAAATTAGTTCCAGGTAGTTATAAAAGAAAATCTAAAATACATGCAACAACAACAACCATGCAGAAATTTCTAACATGAAGACCACATCAAATCTAGAGGGTATAAAAGACTTACCTATAGATATGAGAAGTACTAGCATTTCAGTTTGTGTATAGGGGAGAAAATATCACTAACGTTCTGAAGTCAGTACAAGTTAATTCACTGTAAAACCAACACCCAGAGCAAAATAACTGGTTAATAATCTGGTTAACCCACAGCAAAATAACCAGTTAATAATCCGGTTAACCCAGAGCAACTGCGTAGACAGGTTATCAATGTCAGAGAGTGTTACATGTTATTTGTTCTGATTCAGACAGATCAACTTGATGAAAGGTTCTGAAGATGATCATGTTGAATATGAGAAATTAATTTATATCGACTTGATGCAAGGTTATGAGGATGCATGATCATGTTGAATATAATGACAAATATTTCATGATTATAAAGCATGCTGATGATAAACTGAGCATGAAAACTTACATACAACTGACTGATGATGAATAGATTTTTTTTTATGAAGAAATTTTTCCATTTCTAATTTTTCTCTCTGTGCTAACTCTGAAAATTAGCAGAGTTTATAATTTCTTGATAATTCTACCAGAATGTAAATTAGGCAGGTTGATAGGTCAGGAGCTAAGAAGCCCTAATAGTTATGCAAACCTCGTGTGTATCTGTCTCTATGTCTGGCGCTAAGGAGGCCAAATATGCATGCAAATAACGTGCAGTTGCCTTTGTGTTCGACATCAGTGGAGGAGGACTTTTGAATATGGCATGGGAGTCCTCATGTAAATTAAATCTAAGTCTACATTTTAAAGGTTTAAATCTACAATTTTATTTCACAATGAAATGGAAATATAAGGAATCACTGTCTAGTTAGTATAGTATGCCAGGGACATCAACGACAGTAGGAAACATGGGATAATTTATGCATGACGGGCTTCGACCGTTAAGCAAATTATCCCATGTTTCCCACTATCCAGGGGATGACAAATCCCATTGCCCGACGCCCGGGGCTAGTGAATTTTAGGGGTGGGCAAGTGAAATTTTATCAACCACTTGCCCGTGGGCTAGTGACTTATCAAAAATAGAATTTATTTGTAGGCCATAAATTTAAAGCTCGGCATACGGGCTTGTTTTTGTCTTTTTCTTTTTTTTGAAAAAATATCTATAAATACAAAATTAGTTTATGGTAGGGCAAGCAAAAATTCAGGTAGGGCAAGTCAATTTTGACGATCTACTTGCCCTTGGACAAGTGGCTTAAAAATCTATTTGTCAGCCCCTGCACTATCGTTGATGCCCTGGCATACTATACTAACTAGACAGTGATTCCTTAAACGTTTTGCTCTTTTACAGTAAGAGAAGTCAATCTCCTGATGATTCTTACTCTCTCTGATCAAATCTTCCTAGAGCTCTAATTAATTAGAGTATACATAACTTCTGAGAGAACTTCCCCCAACATCTCCCCATGTCAATCCCCTGTATAACATACAAAGACAAGTTAAGACATATGTTCCCCTTCTGTCTTTATACATCTTTTCAGGATTGTAAACCAACAAAGAGCAGGTTTCCGACATCCTTCGTATGAAATAAACGAATTGCATAATTTTACTGGTATCACCTTAACTGTTTTTGAGTTCAGAGAAACAAATTTGCTACACACTCTTCTGTGTTTGACAACTAAAAATATCCATGTTTCTGTTATTCTTTGTTCTTGAAAACAATTCAATGATGATGAAAATGGTGATAAGGATGCAGGATGCATGGAATGAGAAAAGAAATGGCTAACTGGAATGATGATAAAATTATGAAGAAAAAATTCTATGATTGTAATTTCAATAAACTTGATCAACAACGTAAAGCAAATTTCCTGACCCTACAGCATTGAATCCACTATAAGCAATGCCACTCTCTTTCAAAATAATGAATAAACCTAATCATAAATGTGCAATGACAAAACGATAAAAGCAACGATGTGAAAATGTGTGACATTCACTTCAGAGATGTGACTTTAGTTTTGGCAAAACCCAACTTAAGATTTTACATTTGTACCAAACTTTTAATTTTAATTTAATTTATGAAACTAATGCTTTAGTCACATGTCTGTTGGAATTGGTTCTCATGACACTGACACAAATATCTGTAATGAAGATGGATGATGCAACCATGAAGTCTTAAAATCAGGCAGAACTTTTCTTTCTTGTATTTTTAAAATTAATTGGCACATTACTCTATTTCACTTTAAAAAAAAAATTATTATCAAATGTTCTGCATGATTTTCTGAGTTCAAATGACACAGGGTCAATCTGTCTAAATCCAAACAGTTATTGAAACATAACACCATTGAGGAAAAAGGAAAAAAAATTAAACAACGGAGTCATCCATGATCCAAAGATCTAGGTCAATGCAAGACGATGTTTTAAATCCACGGACAATACCTACCGTCCTCGTTGGTCCACACTCGGATCGGGGGTGAGCTGGGACCATCTCCTACACTGGTAAAGGCCAGAACCCAGATCTTGTACTCGGTAAAGATCTCGAGTTTGCCCAACACTATCTCCTGATTCTCAGCCCCCACCGAGGAGCTGGTGGCATCCTGATCGGTCTGACTGGGGTCATATTTCACATAAAATATCTTATAGCCCCGGATCTCCCCATTTTGTTGATCTTTGGGGGGAGGTTTCCACGTGACTTTGATACTCCTGGAGTCTTTGTAGGGCATTCCGCTAACAGCTTGAGGGGCGGCACTTGGCACTAGATTGAAGTGGTGAGGGTATGGGGGGAAAAGAAAATGAGAATAAATAACACATATATAACAGAAAATAAATTGACATGCAAACACATGCAATGAATGAAATAAAAATAAAATACAGAATAAAGTGCTGATTTTTCTATTTTTTTTTTTGCATCATGGCACCACTTATTAGCATCCATTATATGCTGACATGCATGGTGATAATTGAGAGTTTATGCATTTGATGCAGCTTGTATGCTATTTTACTTTTTCCATTGCCATCAAAATCAGGCATGCTCTCTATCAGTATTTATTGAGATTTGAGCCATGAGTCAAGCTTTTCAGTTGAACTACATAAAGCAATCAATTATTCAAATTGAAAGGTATTTGCATAATGGTATTAATGGATATATAATTGTTTGTCTAAGCTTCAGTTTTCATCAATGTGAAACTGAAAGGCAAAAAACATAACAAATACCTATATAACTATTCTGAAATAAGAAATTCTATATTTTGAAAAAAATCCTATGTATGGATGCTAATATGGACCCATAATACAATGAAAGTACTTTTTCAAAATTAAAAATTATCTGAAATTTTTTGCTTAGCAATTGCAAATAAATTATGACAAAATGGATACTTCAAGATGGAAATGTGTTGATGATTGAATTTTCACAACATTAAGATAAAAATATGGAAAGTATACACAAATAAAAGAAATGATGATATGTCAAAACATTTAAAGCCAAAAACTTAGATACTTGAGGGAAAAAAAGTTCTTTAGACTGATTATTTCTCAAGGAAAATCTCCACTTGACATTATTTTCTAGCTGTTTTTTAATCAGTAACATTTACTACAACTGTACCACTAGTAAATTAAGCAATCAATCATTTTGGACAAAAAATTATACACTGTAGAAACATAACTTTAAAGTGAATGAATAATGTATAATTTCATTGTCTCCAATATTTTTTATATTGGGTTATAGAGACGTTCGTGGACTAGCCATAAATAAAAACTATGAAGGTATACAGCAGAGTTTGCACACTTTGTATTGTCAATGTTTTCGTAAGGAATGGAATGACAACGTGGTGCAACCTCAAAATAGGATATCAAATTTCCACAGTCAAATGAAAATCCGCTATCCAATTTTCACAAATGCGGTGGGACACAATTGACAAATTTACCTCATTTTGTCAATTTTCTGAGATCTTTATCTTTATAAAATAAAATTATTTCAAATTCTCTAGAGAGTGCATAAAAAAACTGGAAAGCGGTGATATTCCCCGAAATTAATAATCTTGGAGTTTAACTTTTGGAAAACTCGCATAAACTTTGAATTGTTTGAACAGCGTTGTGAAAGACAAATTGTGACGGTAAAGATGGATTCAATAGCAAGAAAGCTTAAAATTTAACTTGTGATAGTCCAAGATCAAAATAGCCTTTTGCTTATCATTGTAATGAATAAAATTGATGACAAAATCAAAAGAACGTTGAGACTAAAGCAAATGTCTGGTTAAACAGCAAAAGTTTCGCGTTATAACGCAAAAGTAACGCGTTTATTTGCGAAAGTATTCTTGTATCATCAACTTATTTGCCAATAGGCTGTCTTGTTCTGGAAAATTGTTGTACGTAGAGCATGCTCTTTTGTATCGAATCGAACTTCTTATACGAGACATGTGATAAGAGTTTGCTACATAAGTAAGGGAAGTTGACAACTAAAAAGTTGAAGTCATCACATTTACCATAAAGCTTTGTCATTAGGTTACCATTGACGTCATTTTCTAGTAAAATATCCAAATATGAATGATATTTGTCAGACTCTGTGTTATCTTTTATTTCAAGCTTTGTGTATATCGAGTGACATGTGATTAACTATTGTTAATACTCAGTAATTAATATGTTATTGATATGTCGAAATAACCAGCTGAAGGCCACAGCAAGCGATTTCTTCTTCTCTCATTTAGAAGTTTTGAATAAATTGTGCTTCAATCAAGTGAATACAAAAAAAAGGTCTGATAATAATTGAGCGCAATTGGTACCCATGGCAATTCCAAAAGATTAATTGTTGAAAGATTAGCTGCAGAGCTGTAGCTCTCCGAAAAAATTAGCTGCAGATCTGTAGCGTTATGGTTTTATATACTTGTCTTTGACCTTAACGCTACAGATTCCGCAATGCAAAAAAAGGTGCAATTTACGGCGCAATATTTTTTGCGCGCTTTTGGGGAGAATTGTGAAACATAGATTATCGCGTTAACTACGGTTTACAAATGTAAAATATAGATTATCGTTGTTAACTATAGTTTACAGTCCGTAAACTATAGTTTACAACCAATAAACCTTAGAGTTTATCGACTGTGAAACTATGTTTTGCTCATTTTTGTGATTTTGGCGTGCCATAGATATCACCTATATAGGTGATATCACCAACTGAATAGGTGATATCACCTATTCAAATAGGTGATATCACTTTTTTGGAAGTAAATACCAAAACGGCGCCCCATAGATAACCTCTTTAAAAGGTTGTACACTGCTTTCATTATAGCGTAACAATGCCACTGCAGATTACTGAAGTATCTTTAAGTGAATTAAATAAAAGATTTATTTCTTGCCTACCGTTACACTCTTAAAATCTGAGGAGCTGATCCTGAGTATCTTGAGATAGGACTGACAGGCCCGATCTAGACATTATTTATAGTTCCATCTCCCGACACACGGCCAAGCCACTATTGAACTTGTCCCCAGTGATATCAAACATATGTGATATGAATCAGTTGTCTGAAGGGAATAATATGAAGAAGATTTTTATCAAGGGGTCCTTTTTGATAGCAAGATAGAAAATATACCAGCAATGCAATATCGGGGAGTCTTTGTGACTCTGGTTGTGCATGAATATTTATCGATGACTTGTTTGTTGGTCTTAAAATACTGACATTGCTTACAATCAAGACCCTAAGAGTTGCGCAAATATTTCCCAAATTACAGACATTGTCCATTGAATTTTTTTTTTTTACTTCCCTAAGATTTCTTTACATTTCTCTTTTATTTATATCAGCCCCCTCTCTCTGTCCTACAGCTTCACTCAAATACAGGTACTTCCAGTAAATCTCTTAGCAAATTACAGACATTGTCCATTGAATTTTTTTTTACTTCCCTAAGATTTCTTTACATTTCTCTTTTATTTATATGAGCCCCCTCTCTCTGTCCTACAGCTTCACTCAAATACAGGACTGAGGTACTTCCAGTAAATCTCTTACATTGACAGTCATCTGAATATTTGATTTACGTACACATGCAATCTCTACCCAGAGTTATTCCACACGTGTTGTAGCGAAGCGAACGACAACTCTGGGAACTCTGGGTAGAGATTGATATACATGTAGATCTTTTTTATATATATGTTATTTTTATTTGCAGCACCTATTTGGTTATTTGATACATCTTCCTGGGGGATATGGAATCCTCAGTCAGAGTGAATTTATTGAAATAAAACATGACACGCTATTTTCTTTATAGTCCCCCATCCCCAGTCATACATAATTTACCTCCCCTTTCCTTGTTAAAGCATTACTTCACTAGTGTCCCTAGTTTCATATTTTCTTTCAGTGAGTGTCCAAATATGAACTCAAAAGACGATCAATAATGAATTTTACATCAATATTATATACCGGTAGATCGATGTAGATCTAGGGCCACACTGGCTTGGACTTTGTCGATATTCAGTGATGCTTCCTTATGTTAATTTGGCTTAAGCTTGCTTCCAGCAAATCTTTAGATGAAGAGGAGAAAAAAAAATCTTATCTGATCACTGAGGAGTAGAATTTTATCAGGCCAAATCCCCTCAGTGCCTTCGTGCAGAAATGCACTGAAAATGTTTCAACATCTTGGGTAACTTTGCCTAGATTCTGATTACCAGTTTCATGTTACTGTACTGATGTGTTTAGAGGAAAGTTTAGAAAACAAAGTCTTACAGAAATTAGCAGGGTTCTAGATACAGATTCTTCAGTTTCAGAAGTTTTTCAGAATTATGCCGATGAAATATTTGGCATCTCCTACACTCTGTGTGCTTTACCTTACAAGATAAAAACAGAGAAATAAAGAAGGTACTAGTTATCAAGCTGTTTATGATGTTTTTGAATGAAGATTATAATGGTAACAAAAGAATGTAACATCTTTTTACTCTCTGTCAAAAAAAATTACTGAGCTCTTGCTGATCTGACACTTGTGAGTTTCTGTAGTAAAATCTCAAATCAACTGCTGGAGCAGCATGTCTCTATTCCAAATCTTCAGTTAGAGTACAGGACCAGGTGCTAAAAGATAAGGTCAAGGACATCATTGACAGAACTTGGTCACACTTCCCAGACTCACAGTGGGAGTGGCCTATGGGACGTGTCCATCACTCAAAGAATTCAAAAAACTTTGTCAATATTACTATACTCATAGTAGGAAATCAGGACCATGGAATCCAAGAATTGGGTCACCTTACTAGAATCACACAGTGGGAGTGCCCTGTAGGAGGTCAAGGGCACATAGATCACTCAAAGAATTCAAAAACTCGGTCACCCTCTGATAATAGACTTGCACAGTAGGAGTGCCCCCGTGGCAGAAGGAGGGAAAACTTCAGACTTTGACAGATGAAGAGTAACACACTTCATCAGACCTTTATTATATGTCAAACCAATGAGAACACCACTTCAGCTACTTCATACTACTCTTAAAAACTTTTTTTTACTTTGTTTGACCATTCAAACAAACAATTGGGGACCTTTTTTTGTGTGTGTGAAAATTTCATAAGCATCTCTTTAGAAAAGTTTAGAACAACATGAATTTAATTACAAACAAACACTTAATTGGGATAAAAAAAATATATAGATGATAAGATGTGAAATTTGAAATTTAAATAAATTCATGCTCCAATCCTTGGTATTTGTACCCCTAAAGATTTCACATGTATTAAAGACAATTTTATCAGTTGCCAAGCAGAGGGAATGTAGTTCTTGTATGAAAATGTGCTTATCTCCAGCTGTCTGGGGTCTTGCTGTTTATAAAGTATTTTTCACATTATGATTAAAATAAGCTTATGTATCTATTTTAGTATTTTAGAATATTGGCAGCTTTCTGAATTATTGAGTAGTCTAGATAGATTGAATTAAATATCACTTGGGTAAACTTATATGATGGCAATATTGATATACCAGTTATTTTGTTAGTCATGATATAAAAGTGTAGTCCAAGAATTTTAGAGTTTTAAATTATGAATCCATAAGATGTACATGTAGTACACATGTTCTGAAATTTCCAACACTGAATGAATGTCCAGCATCCCGATGCCTAATTGATCATTACTAAGGAGATACATATGGTGTTGTAATGAAGTTATTCTGTCTGCAGCAAATTCACATTATCATTCCCTGTAAATAAGCCTGTTTTGAATTCATTAGAATTTGATACATTATTGGCCAGTCTGTAGTTAAAAGCTGTGGAGGGAAGCAAGAAGATGAGATGAATTGAAAGTTACTTTGAGCAGGTTGTGAATGCAAAATTTTGAGTTTATTTGTACAAGAATAAAGATATAAATTATGAATTCCATTTTACAGCAATGGGCATGCAAGCAAAAATTTTAAGTTTCATTGAAACATCATCAAGATGAAAAAAAATTTGAATTTCACTGTTCAGTTACGAAGATGCAAAAATTTTTTGTTGCAGGATGAAAATGTAGAATCGGTTGTTCCTTCAGAATTGTTAGTTTCTTAAGACTTTTTAAAATTATGGAGATGGTTGATTTTCAGTTTTTTGGTATATTAAAGATCAAATGGCAAAATATTTTTAAAAAATTGCACATTGAAAAGATGCAGTTTTGAATTCCTTTAAAGAATGAATGGACAAGAAACACAATTTTGAGCTTCATTTGCTTCAGAATGAAGATGCAAAATTTTGAATTTCATTTGCTTCAGAATGAAGATGCAAAATTTTGAATGGCCAAGCAGTACTTGACTACAATTAAAGATAAATGCAATACAATGCTTACTTAATAAACAGCTGATGTTTTTTTCTATTTTATGCAAGTGTATGATTTCTGTTAATGTTTGTACAAATCAATTTAATGCACAAAAAGAGCACCAGGAGAGTTTTCCCAAAGGGAGATAACTCCCAATTTTCATTAAAAAAAAGCTTGTCAAAAAATTGATTTCAGACGTTATTTGGTCATAAAAATCATAGCAATTTATACTCATAGGGAAAAAAATAAATAATTTTCAAGTAAATTCTCAATATTCTTCTCATTATATATTGAGCCAATGCCATTCTGCTGTGAGAAGATCTTTGACAAGACACAGGCCTCATCAGGGTCAAAAGTTGATAAAAGAAAAATAATAATCCCCGCATATCCCCGATCATCCAGGAACAAAGCTACTCTCTTGAGATGTATAAAAAAAGATCAGGTCTTGTAGTGCCGTCTGCTTCAGTGGAAATCAATCCACCTGATAAAACATGAAACATGAAAGATATTGATATTTTTACCCGTCATGTGTGCCTGTTTTTCTCTAGTTCTTAAGCTTGATATTTAGCAATCATAAATGCTTATTTTTTATTAATTTTACACACTTATAATAGAAGATTTTTTAGACTAAAAAAAAACTTTAAAAAAAAAACAATGTGTATTGAAGACAATTTTTCACTATTACTTTGGCCAAAAGTAATAAAAAAACTTGTGCTTAATCATACACATTGAATTTCTAATGTGTTTTCCAATTCTATAATGGGTATTAAAAACTTGAAAGGCAGCTAAACACAGCATCAAACTATCAGACTAGATCAAGGGATATTAATATCTCCAATTCTGGCATCATGATCAAGCCAAGTTTATATTTGCATTTGGAGGGGGGTCTTAATAAACGCAATATTGTGACCTCTGGGAATTTCAAATTTCATAATAGTAGGATATCCTCTTCCAGGAAATATACATACATCTTTTATTGCAAAAAGGTCATGACTATTATAACTCAGATACATATTTTGATTCAAATTATTATTTTTTTTTTAAATGATGGAGCTTTAATCTTTGTCTCTTTAACATTCAAATATAATGAGACTGCATGTAATGATGGTCACTGATTTATACCCCTTTTGAATGATGTCAACATTAAATATTTATGGACAGTCCATTGATATTGTTTGATATTTCTGTAATTAAGTGCAATATATCTATCATCATATCATTGATCAACTGCTATCCATCAGCATCCATTCCATTCTTTAGGCTTAGCTACCATGGTACATGTGTACCTTGTTCTGTAAATAAAATTGGCAAATACAAAATAAAAAAAAAAACCTTAAATGTGTTTAGTACTCTGAGAACACCAAAGAAATTTTTCGTTAGTAAACATTCTTGAATAGTGTTATGCCAAATACTAAATTCTGTTTGTCTACTTCAAAGTTCTGTCTCTTTCACATACCTGGTAATGGGATAGGAAACAGAATGATTATGAGTACTTTCATGAAATTTTTATGAAAATTTTTAATTAAAAGCCATATTTCCTGACTGTGGAGAATCCTCAAACATATGGTGCTGTTTGTTAGCAGGAACAAAGCAAACTAATAAAGCAAGGAAAGTCAATAGTGGGCTTGGAATTCAGGTGTACTGAGGTCTAGGGGGTGGTCATGTAAATGTTGTATGAGACCAGTCTGACATAAAAATTTCTGTCTGCCACAACCATTTCTGTAGCAACTTTCTACTGCAATCAAGGTCATTATTCCTCTACCATTCAGAAAATAAAGTTTATCCACATTTCGAGATTTCCATCCATCATATTTAGATGTAAGGTTTCCATCAGCATACAGAGGAAAACGTTCCTTCCGCTTGCTGAAAATCAAGGTCCTCCACAACATTTTCATACTGCTAATTCTGATTTATTCAGAGTGAAGTTTCCTCTGGTATGTGGAGGATGAATTTCCTCTATCATGCAGAGAAAATGTTTTACTTTTCCTCACTAAATTTATCGTCTTCAGGTAGCATGGTTAGGAATAAGTTCCTCCACTGTAAAGAGTATAAGGTTCCTCCACCATTCTGAGGAAGGAGTTCCTCTTCCTTGCAGAGAAAAGTATTTCCCACTAGATTTAGTGTCTAAAGTTTGGGACGAGTTCCTGCACAAAATACAGAGGATATAGTTTAACACCATTCTGGGGATGAATTTCATCCACATTAGAAAAGGAATGTTTTATTCAATTAAGAAATGAAGCCTATAGATGCTTTGTGCCAAATTTGGTTGAAATTGGTTTAGTGGTTGCAGAGAAGAAGCTGAAAATGTTCAAATGTTAACGGACGACGCACGACGCACAGACGCACGACGACGGACGAAAACAGATACCAATAGGTCACCTGAGTTTACTCAGGTGACCTAAAAAAGATAAAATTCCGTTTTTTTTTTCTTCTTTAAATTGACATTCGTTACCCAAATTGTTAAGTCCTCCACACATGTTCCTGTATTTTACAAAAAATATATATAAAATTTGTTTTAGGTAATCAAGGAAACCAAACCGAGAAAGTAGATATATTTTACGTGTAAAATTGATGACTCCAATAAAATTGAGATGTTAGAACATTCAACACGGACCTTGAAAAAAGAAGCATGTAAAATGTGTGCCTTAGCCAGTTTCTTCTCTGTTTACATAATGCACAGAAAGGTGTGAAAATTACACTTGGTAACAGGAAATCGCTTCACACCTGAACGCACACTGTTGACCAGGTTTGGAGATCATTAGAATTAATTGACAGCTGCATTAATTTATGCATTGTTTATTTTTGTTTATCAATTTTCAAACAGCCGTGATTTACATACATTTTATGAACACGGAATCTGCAGTTTGTTTTTTCCTTGATATACATTATATCACATAAAAGAAACAAAAAATCACTATTTATCTGAGTAAATAATAAATTGAAAAAAAATAAATAATAAATACACATACAAGTCCGTTTTGCATTGCTATAAAATATGTTTTAGCCATATAGATACATGAAAAATTAACTTGTTTTTATGGAAAACGTATATGTAATTAAATAATTGGAATTTTAAATTTCATACACATTTGGAAGCAAAATATATAAATGCAGGTTTTTACCGCTGTAATTTAATGATACGAAAATATTTTTTGATTTGTAGATTTATACTTTTTTTTTTCAGTTTTACAATATTGCCGCAAAAATCCTGACTATTGGATTTGTTTCTGTTGAATGGTTAAACTTATCCTTTATGGGTCTGGCTGGAATCGTTTGTTTCAAGCCTTGTGTAATGATTCATTCATTAATTCAAACATTTATGAAGGTCCACTAGATTTTGAGAAGGTCCACTAATAATTTTTGACAAGTGGACCTGCAGTCCACCAAGGTAAAAAAGTAAGTGTCGAACCCTGCGCTTAAAGTTTTGGAAACAGATCAATCCCAATGAATTTGAAGTTCTTGATATCTACAGTATTAACAAAGGTTAAATACGGCATGCATTTTAGTGCTAAGTCACATGGATTCAGTCTACAGGGTTTTTACTCGCATAACTGCAAGACCTATAACTTCATGCAAATTAGTCATAGTACAGGCTACCAGCAAGTAAACATAACAAGATGTTTTACAGTTGCAATTGAACTTTTCTCAAAGATATCCATACCTTTTGTATGATTTACTTTTTCAGAAATAATAATAAATTTTGATCATGTTCCAGAGCCCATACATCATATTAAGTTAGTTCAACAAATATTGATTATTTGTTTTGCCTCTCTACAGTGTACTTACTGCATGATAAACGCATGCTATCACCATGGTAATTGTGTTTTGATACCATGCACAGAAATATTTTTTTTATCAACATGCCATAGCATTTGTTTAGGTACAGCTCCATCTGTGATGGAACAAAGACATTGCGTGCTCTCTTGTAAAAGTACTGCACTTAAAAAATCAACCAATGGATAAGCCACAACAGAGTCACATGACAACTTACTTCCTTCATTGGTGATGACAGTGATAAGTTGTGACACTGGACCCTCCCCTTTACTGGAGTAGGCTAGGACACAAATCGTGAAGGTGTCATTGGGCTTCAGGCCCGTTATTATTGTTTCATTGGTGTTTGATTGAACTTCTTTGTTGTTCCAGAGAATTATGGGTAAATCGGCTTGCAGAGTGTAGAACACTCGGTAACCCTACAAAAAAACAGGTCATGAAAAAGCATGTTTCAACACAAAAAACTGTTATATTATAAAAAGACTAAAGTATAATAATTGTTGTAAATATATTTTTTCTTTTCTTCCTTTCTCTTTAAAAATTTTAATTTTTTTATCCATTACTTTTGCTGACAACAACCTGTATGACCCCATTAGGTTTCTCTGGTGGTAGCCAGGACACACTGACAGTGTTGGAGTTGAGGGCCTTGGCTGTAACGTATCTGGGAGGAGTTCCAGGGGCTGCAAGATAAAAAAATCAAATTCATAAAACAAGGTTAACTTTACTTAAAGAAGCACAGAATTCTCATTCTGGGACAAACGTAATTGCCTAACTTTGCATATTATAATTTAATTAATCAATAAAATGTCTCTGCAACGTAAATTGTTTTTGCTTCAGTGAAAAATAATTCTTGGAAGCAAGATCTGCTTAATTGACCATATTTCAATTAGAAATAAGTTCATGCTTCCAAGGACAGAGTAATACATAACTTAAGTACACAAATCTGAAAATCATGCAAAACTGTCAGTGAAAGTACAAGTATCTCAAAATATACATAAGTGAGTTAGAAGTACGTGACCAAAAAAACTTGACTTTCAGTACTTTTCATTTCAACTTTATGTCAACAACTTGAATACTTAAGGACAGCTTAAGAAACTGGGTGACCTAGGAACATATTTTCACTGAAGGCCAGTTTCTGTGTGTACAGTAGAGGAAAGATGTGGTAAAAAGATTAAATCCAATCTGACTCCTGGTAAAGCTAATCAAACTCTCCCCATGATGTGCCACTGCCTGTATCTCGCCAGAAGCAAGCTAACCCAGGTGAAACAGTATACTCAAACCGACAGGATGTAGCATATCTCACACGTCCTAAATAAAATTTGTTGCAACTAGTTTATGCATTGGTTGGTTTATATTTCAGCAATTTCATAAGTTAGAAACTCTCAGGTGAGCAATTGTCAGCTATTTCAGCTTTTTTCAAATATTTTCAAAATTTGAATAGATGTGGTCTTTTGTATAATAATTAAAAGACAAACTTTGTATACTTTCTGCAGTTTTCCACTGTTGTTTGACAAGTAGAGATGCCTATACATGTATATATTTTCTTTCCTATAACCCTCCCATCTACCCAGTCTACCCATAATTCCCTGCTCTCTGTCTTTCTTCTGGACCATCCCTATAAAAAGCTTATACTTCTGTGTATATATTTTCTTCCTACAAGTTGGCATTAAAAATTGTTATCACGTTAAGAAAACATTTTTCAGCAAGATTTTTAAACTAATCAGGAGTTTTATCATTGATGAGTGCAGAACTATTCATCTAAGTTTGTTCTAAAAATTAATTTAATGGTATATATACCTCAATATATAGATTTTTATTCACTAGTGATCTTTTTTTAGAGATACTAAACATTCAGTTGTCAAACAAATGTCATAGATGGAGGGATTCTGACAACTTTTTTACAGTTGAATGTGGAATTCCGCAAGTACTGAAATGTTTTAACACTAGAAATATGGGTTAGCTTATTAAGAAAAAGAATTTGTTGCACTATTTATCAATAAATAAGGCCAAAGATAACCTATCTTTACTTTCATATTTTTACAGAATTTCCAGGAGGATATCCCAAAATCATTGTAAATCCAGAGCTAAAATCTGTTGAGAAAGAGAAACCTGTCATTATGCAGTGTCAAGCGGATGCTAATGGACACAAGTTTGATATCGAGTGGTTCAAAAATGGTGTCCCGGTAGACCTGGGTGACAACAAACGGCTCACTATCACAGAAACAGGTACTAGTACTTGTGTGTCAGATAAATGAAATACAAGATTTTAAGTAAGAATATTTATTTTGCTATTTTACTACCTTTTAAAGCTTCTGAGGAAAATTCTTAGAATATATTTTACCAGAAAGAACAAAATCTAAACCAGGGATGAACCGTTGATGAGTCAAATTATCTGCTGATGAGGTCACATTTTACAATTTTTGCACCCTTTAGTTTTAAGTACCGGCATAGTACATTTTCAATCTTTAAGAAATCTCCCCTACAAACACATATTTTAGTTTTAGGGCACACAAATTCTGTAAATCTTTTCATTGATAAGAAAATAATATAAAAATAGAAAGCCTAATTTCCCCCAGAAGATAATTGTTTTCATTGTAAATGTATCAAAGCATTTGTACAGTGTACCTGTTAGATTATCTATATGTCTTGAGGGGATTGACTCACTGTGATTCTGTGGGTTGTTAACTTCAGTAGAATCAAACTGAGACAGTTAAACCTTTTAGGATAGGCACCATCTTTATTGTTTTTCATTGTCAAACTAGAATTGTGTCCAGTCTGTATCATTGAGTGTTTTCATGATTTTTTGAAAAAATGTATTAATTTTAAGTACGAAGATAAATTTAATTTATTAGAAAGATGGAAAAGTAATAAAAATTTTTACTATGTTATGATAATTGTTATCTTATGCAATATGCGCATGCATGCGACAAATGATTTATAACAAATTCTAAAAGTTATGCTGTCAGCTGTAATGAATTTTGATGCATAGATATTTAACAAGCGTTTATTTCTTTTCCCCCGTACTTACCGTGCAACAGGCAACTTCCAGGGTAAGCAAAGCGATCATTATTTTTCTATGTTTAAGTTTTTTTTGGTCACAATTTACCCCCCTAACACATTCCATACAATTGATGATCATTGCTAATGCTTATTCTGGCTTGAATTAATGTGACAGGGTATTAAATCTTTAAAGCTTTGTCACAAAATTCCATGGATCACAGTCATCAAATATAGATTTTTTACATGGATAATGAGATCTTATTAACTCTTTGAATAGAAGAGCATTATGCAATGGAATCATTTGAATGTTGATTTGTGTATTTTCTGGAAGAATTGCACATTTGATATTAGGAGATATATATATATTATTTTTGTGATTAAATGCAGTATATGTTCATTTTCACATTCGTTGTTTCACTTGTACCTACATTTCCCCTTGTACATGTATTATCAAGCAAATATTGTGGCAGTCCTGACCAGAATATTAAAAGAACTCATAAGGACAAGATTAATTTTGAAATTTCCGTATTTTTTCCAGGTGGCTCGCGTAAGTTTTTAATAAATATTATGCATGAAAAAAATCACCATTATTCTGGATGAATGGTGTATATCTTTGTATGCCTGTAGAAGTTGGGAGAAAATGAGATTTTCTTTTTTAATCTAGACTTGGATTTAGTATTTACATAACTGTAAAAGAGAATTTGTAAGACAAATACTATTGTATGAAGTGAATGCGATGTACGACTGACATGATCACACATGGGAATGAAATCTGCACATTTTTCAAAACAAGTCTTTCTGGTTGAGTATCTGTTATCGATCTATCTAAAACCTTGAAACATTGTCATGGAAGCTCTCGCATGTTATCTATTGAATAGGACATTAATGCCTTTTTTAGATTAATTCACATCGTATGTGTATCTGAGCATTGCAAACAGCAGTAAATTTGATTCTTCGGGAAATTTTCCGATGATCAAAACATGATCCACTAATGGAAACAGTATTAGAACATATGCTGAGAGGATTTGAACATGAGATATTGGCATGGTGAATAGATCATTATTACCAGAAGCAAAGGTCAAATGAGAAAGAATGTAGCACGTACTTCACTCCGAGGAAATTAATTTACATTCAATATGTGATGTTTTATTACTAAAGCATAGAAACCCCACTTGGCAAATATGCTGTATTATTTGGAGTTAGAATTTTTCCCATTGCTTTTTTTCAATTTCAATTTTTTTTAAAATCCAGAGAATTCTATTCACATTCAAATTTTGTAATCTTGAGAACTTAATGTGATTAGGTAAAACAGGTTAATCATATGTTAAGAAAAAGAGGTTAGTATATCCATTTTAGTTGAGATCACTATTTGAGATATACTGAAGTTCAAATTGATTGGAAGAACAAATAAAAACATTAAATTGTGCTAAAATGAACATGCTTCATTTAATCACATATACGTTCAATGTGTATACATATTTTTTGATTCACAGAAACTGTGCAATTTGTTAATGGCTATTTCACCCCACTTAATTTAGACAGTTTGCAAAATCATGACCAATAAGTTTTCTTTTAAAAAATATTGCTTTATAATGTTAAGTTTTTTCTTAACTTACTCTTGTATTCTATTATTTTCATTGAATAAATGGTTGTCATGACATAAGACCAATGGATAAAAAAAAATGAGTGTGAATTAGAATAGAAAAAAAAAAACAATGAAAAATTGATTGCTGAGAACAAGAGAAAAACAATTATAAGTGAAAATCTAGAAATAATATAGTATATTTATTGTTACCAGTAGATAGAACTTTCATACTTGCAGTTATTGCATGAACCAGTGATAAGATATTGCACATAAATGGATTAATTTATCCACATGCATGATTTCGCGTTATTCCTTAATATTGATTAAGAGTTTTAAAAAATCTTTTGTTTCCATGAGAAAAAAAAATGTGGTGAGCGGATCAGATTTTTAAAGTACTGGTAGCTAAAAAATTGTACATTCTGAAATTTATATAATACTAGATAGCACTGCCACACAACCAAACTATAGATGTAGAAATTGCTGCAATGCAACTTTCATTGGTCGAAGCATAAAATTACAAAAAGCCAAAATGCTGCAAAGCAATTGCAAATTTGACAGCAATAGCGATACTCTTCCCAAAGCTTTGCTGCAACTTTATAAGCGATAGCAATTTCTTATGCAGCTAGTAGTAAAGTAATATTTGTTTCATTTTAGGCAGAAGAAAATAAAAAAAAAAATTCATTGCTAATTGATATAAAAACATGGTATAGCGAACTGATATTGAGTCCCGTTGAGGTTAAATATAATGAAATTTACATCTTTTATAACGAATCTTCAAAGATTATAAAAAAAAATGATAAATTGAACTTACTTTATTTCCTTTTAGCATTTGTATATAAAATTCAATTCATAAGAAAACCTTAGTTATCGAAGATATGTCTTGTAATATTTGCTTCACTAACATAGTTGGTTGTAATACTTGAAGAAAAACATGCATAATGCGAATTCGCTATAATGGTTATACGAATTCGTTGTATGGATATAACGAATTACGGATATAGCGAATTAAATTCACCGGTCCCCAGGACTTCGCTATAACCGAGTTTTACTGTACAAGTAGATAGAACTTTCATACTTGCAGTTATTGCATGAACCTGTGATACGATATTGCATATAAATGGATTAATTTATCCACATGCATGATTTCGCATTATTCCTAAACATTGATAAGAGTTTTAAAAAATCTTTTGTTTCCATTAGAAAAAAAAATATGGTGAGCGGATCAGATTTTTAAAGTACTGGTAGCTAGAAATTGTACATTCTGAAATTTATATAATACTAGATAGCACTGCCACATAACCAAACTATAGATGTAGAAATTGCTGCAATGCAACTTTCATTGGTCGAAGCATAAAATTTCAAAAAGCCAAAATGCTGCAAAGCAGTTGCAAATTTGACAGCAATAGCGATACTCTTCCCAAAGCTTTGCTGCAATTTGATAAGCTACGGCAGTTTCTTATGCAGCTAGTAGTAAAGTAATATTTGTTTCATTTTAGGCAGAAGAAAATTAAAAAAAAAAATTAATAGCTAATTAATTTAAAAAAATGAGGCACATATTTGATATTTCCACTCTACTTTTCAGTCCAACCCCGTAACATTTTTGCGGAAGTTACAGGACCTAACACTATAGATGTATCCTGGGACCCACCGAGTCAGACCAGGAACGTGGTTACTAAATACTTTGTGTACTACAACGATACCTACCTGAAGCAGGAGAGCCATTTGGTAGTCCAGGGCACGGAGACCAAGTGTCAACTCGAGGAACTGACCCCCGACACTGTGTATACCATCAAAGTCTCCGCAATCTCCAATAAAGGTGAAGGGGCCGCCACACGGATAATCCAGGCCAAGACACTGCCATTTGGTATGTTTATAAATAACTCGTATTCATACACAACCTTACTGAATTTCCACGTCAAATCTGTGTACAATATCACAGAACTTGGGAAAGAAAAAAACCTTAGTGTTCACAGTTGAAAAAACTTTTTCTCTTTTTTTTTTTGTATTTTATATATATTGTTCACTTGTGGTATTTCCCCCTCATAAGCCACTCACTGAATGAGATCCAGTAGTAAAATTTCTTTATATTTGTGTTTTTATATGCTGTTGTGAACATTGTTTCTTCATCAATCACTGAAATTGCAATTCATGACTGTTTTAATGATTTTCTGGATAGCCCATGAAATGTTGGGTAAGTGTACGTGAGGATAGTTCTGTTAGAGGATTGGGTATTTGGTTATAAACAGTAGTTCGGATTTTAATTTTAGGTCAAGGTCATTTTTTCTATTAAAAAAAATATAGAAATAGAGTTTCCAATGTTTATAGATTACTTAATATACAATACATGAAAGGTCAGGTTATGTAATAAAAATAGATTTTAAATTGACATTTTTAAAATGGAATAAAACTCATGCAATCATACAGTATTCAAGTAATGCAGGCATTAATCATGGGGTTGGGAAATTAATTTTATTGGAAAGTTCTAATTGGGTCAAATGTCATAACACCTTTCTAAAGATAACATCAATTAGAGGCATGTTTTATCATTAATTTTCATTAACCATATATTATGTGAGACATACATACTTAAGTTTTGCTGTGAGTCATATCTTTTATTTGATGATGTGAATGAATTGGAAACCCAATTTTACAGTGCCTGACGAGCCTACAAATGTGACGGCCGAAGCCATTAACTCGACGGCCATGTTTGTGGACTGGCAGCCACCAGAGGGCAGAGGTAATGAAAAAAAAATTTAAAGACATTCATTAAAGTTGTCACAAATTCTGAAGTCTTCAGGATTATATGTAGCATGTTCCATTGTTTATGATTTCATGTAAAGTAAACATTGTCTAGTACACTTTTACATGTACGTGATTTGTAGTCATTTTGTACACCTGTTTCATAAAACTTAATTTAACAACCCTTTAATGTGGATTGGATTTTAGTTAACTTCACTGTGAATTGTGACCTTAATAGGTCAAGGTCAAAATTTAATAAGGAAGATAAACAAATTACAGTAAAATGGGCTTATAATGAAGTGCTAGAGATGGAGAATTTTGCCTCATTATAAGCATAATATGTTTTATCTGTTAAGTTTACTTTACATTATTAAAGTCCCGAGTAATAAAAATCACAATTTGCTCTAAGCAACAGTTCATTTTAATATAAGCATGTTTACTATAAGCCTGTTTTATATGTATTGATAATTATTAAAGAAACTCTCATCCTTAGAATTATCTTTCTTTAAGTTTCTTCATGATTATTTTTACAAATTAAAGCTTCTATCCATAGTTGTTCTGTAGTACATGTATGGCCATTACTGATTTGTTTTGACATTTAGGAATTTATCAAGGGACAGCAAGCATACTATTGAACTTTATTATTTTGCTTATCTGTAATTCCATCATTATTTTCAATTGTAGTTTTATGCGGACACCATGCCATCCAGCTATCCCGCCAGAAATGTATACATCGCAGCCAAGTTTAAGGCCGATCAGCTTCCAGAGGAGTTTACTTTGGGTGACGGCGTGGAGTACGGAGGCTTCACCAATAGACCACTAGAAGTGGACAATACCTATCAAGTCTTCCTGCGCGCCTACACAGTGGAAATGGTATGTTAGGTCATAGGAATAAAATCTCTGTGTACTATTACATGCTGATTGAAAAATAGAGACAGTTCTAAAAATGCTGCTAAAAAGTGACTTATAACCCATTATGTTTAGAGGAAAATTTTTTAAATAGATAAATAGAAAAATAAATAAATAAATAAAATTGTTCCAACCATAAAATAATATTTTGATCACAGGAAAAGAATAGGGTTGGTGAGGTAACAATGAACAAACATCTATTTTTCTTGAAAATCTGTAGTAAATTGAATATTGATGGGAGTTGAAAGATTGGATAGTTGAAGTTGGAACAATTTTATTTATTTACTTTTTTTTTTTGCACTGAACAGTCAGTACAGTACTGAAAAGAATTATGTATAACAAATGCATTTATATAATGAAGTGATTTTCTATTCCAGAAGTCAAAATTTAAAATAATAAAATTACAAAATCCTTATAGAATATAACAGACCAGATATTAATAAAGAAGTATTTATTGAATTGCCACAAATTTATTAAATTGATTTCATAAACAAACATGAATTTATTTTTTTTTTTTGTGAAACAGAGAGTTCAGAATTCAGTTTCAGAACACTTAGGAGAGTTTAATGCTTGAAATGTTATATTCAATTATTTATAGACAAATTGAAGGTAAAAAAATTTTGATATACATACCACCAGCGATAAGTCTCTAAGCAAATTAATTTCAAGGTCACAAAATATGTTCAGGATGACTGACAACATGGTGGGTATAATCTTGATCAAGAAATCTTGAAAATCTTTTGTTTTTTTTTTGTTTTTGTTTTTTCTTCAAAAAAAAAAAATCTTAAGTTTTAATCATTTATGTATTTAAAATCAGAGCTGATTATCCCATGTTTCCTACTGTCGTTGATGCAATTTTATTTCACAATGAAATGGAAATATAAGGAATCACTGTCTAGTTAGTATAGTATGCCAGGGACATATTTAAACCTTTAAAATGTAGACTTAGATTTAATTTACATGAGGACTCCCATGCCATATTCAAAAGTCCTCCTCCACTGATGTCGAACACAAAGGCAACTGCACGTTATTTGCATGCATATTTGGCCTCCTTAGCGCCAGACTTAGAGACAGATACACACGAGGTTTGCATAACTATTAGGGCTTCTTAGCTCCTGACCTATCAACCTGCCTAATTTACATTCTGGTAGAATTATCAAGAAATTATAAACTCTGCTAATTTTCAGAGTTAGCACAGAGAGAAAAATTAGAAATGGAAAAATTTCTTCATAAAAAAAAATCTATTCATCATCAGTCAGTTGTATGTAAGTTTTCATGCTCAGTTTATCATCAGCATGCTTTATAATCATGAAATATTTGTCATTATATTCAACATGATCATGCATCCTCATAACCTTGCATCAAGTCGATATAAATTAATTTCTCATATTCAACATGATCATCTTCAGAACCTTTCATCAAGTTGATCTGTCTGAATCAGAACAAATAACATGTAACACTCTCTGACATTGATAACCTGTCTACGCAGTTGCTCTGGGTTAACCGGATTATTAACTGGTTATTTTGCTGTGGGTTAACCAGATTATTAACCAGTTATTTTGCTCTGGGTGTTGGTTTTACAGTGAATTAACTTGTACTGACTTCAGAACGTTAGTGATATTTTCTCCCCTATACACAAACTGAAATGCTAGTACTTCTCATATCTATAGGTAAGTCTTTTATACCCTCTAGATTTGATGTGGTCTTCATGTTAGAAATTTCTGCATGGTTGTTGTTGTTGCATGTATTTTAGATTTTCTTTTATAACTACCTGGAACTAATTTTGAGTTACTCTCTCTCAAAACAAAGGAATATACCAACTGTGGACAGATTTTGATGTTCAAAAAAACTATACATTATTTTATCACAGTGACGGTTAAGTTTAACTCTTGAGTTTTCATTGAAAATTTAATTCCTACAACATGTGTACAGAGTTGGGTCTTTTGCAACAACTTAATCAATTGATAAAAAACAAGAGGTCGGCACCTTTGTACAACATAATTCGAAGGAAATCTTCCATAACATTCTTTTTAAAAAACAGCAGTAGAAAAAAAGATAACATTTTCTCTACACAGATGGCAAGACCTGTAACATTGACATGAGAAACGCACAATGCCACATCTATACTCCACACAAAAACCAAGGCAATCGTAAAACTAAATGATAAGAAAAACACACAAGGGTTAGAAAGTGAAAAGAAAACTCAAAGCCTGAGTTGGTACATAGTTATATCCCTATATAATTTTCGTTTTGCGTTTCTTTTGCGTGTCAGTATAATACTGGCAACTTCATCGAAACAAATGCTAAAAAGAAACTAAGCATAAAATCTAAAATGCAATGGACCGAATTTTCTCAGCTTATGAAATAATCAACTATTAAAAAATTTTAAATCCAGACAACACTGAATTACTTGTCTAAGTTTAATAAAGCTATAATGAAGAATACATGTATCATAAATATGTCGGAATTTAATAATACCTTAATGTACTTCCGTGAAAAAAGCTTACTTCCGGTAAAGGGAGGAGTCATTTCAAATGGATAAAAAAAAAATAATGAAGAAAGATATCTCTTTGCGATAAAGAGAAATCTCTTTTTGCTTAAGGGATATCTCTTTTAGACACTTTTGAAGATATCTCTTTCACTTTGAGAGATATCTCTTAAGATAAACTTTGAGAGATATCCCTTTTACCGTAAGAGATATCTCAATAACTTTGAAAGATATCTCTAAAAGTACAAGAGATATCTCTCTAGGTGAAAGAGATATCTCTTTAACATTCAGAGATATTTCTTTTCACGCAAAAGATATCCCTCAAGGAGAAAGAGATATCTGTTCAATTGGAAAATTCTCTTATAAAAAGAGATATCTCTCTAAGTTGAAGAGATATCTCTTTCTCGTAGAGATATCTCTTTAAGTTGGGAGATATATCTATTTTTAAAGAGATATCTCTCTAAAATGAGAGAGATATCTCTGTAATTTTAAGATAAATTTTGTGGGGTTTCCAAATAAATAGCAAAAGGGCTTGCCATACTTTCTCAACTCCTGACCTTCACTTGGCGAAATTTACATACTGGTAAAATTATCAAGAAATCAACTCAAGTGACTTTTAAAGAGTCATCCCAGAGAAAACAAATGGAAATTGGAATATTTTATCCACATAGGCACCTGATTTACATTTCTGAAATTCCCAGAGGTTCGTGTTATTAGACCTGCTCACAGATCTGTAGTGTTTGTAGGATTTTTGAGATCGGTCATGTTCGCTATCTTCATCTTTTTCTAAAAAAATTGGGATGACAAAAATTAAGAAAAAAATAGGTATTGTATCACCTCTAATTTTGAGACCAACCTGCAGGTCCATCCGGTACACTCTGACCAATAATTCCACACAGTAAGACTAATATAATAACACATGCAATACAGAACTTCCTAGAAACTAATTCCATTTTGTTTGACAAGTTTTCATCAAATATCAGAAATCCCAATCCCTCCCAGAATAAGAGAATAATGATCTCAAAAATTTGCCGCTACAACCTAAATAAGTTCACTGATATTATAATACCAATAATAGGATAATTGATTAAACTTATTATCGTTTCTCATTTCTAGTTCAAAGGCAAGTCCTACAGATTTTTTTTGTTTTGTATATAATTTATTATAAAAGTATTATGCATAAAAATGATTCATGATTTTAGAAAACGTTACGAGAAGAGGAGGAGCAATTTTATCACCGGGGAGCTGTGGAATCTGGATAGGGGTCTGCGGTTTACTATCGCATCATCAGTCGCACCATCGGGGTTTGGGTCCATAGTGCGATGATGCGCTAATTCAGTATAACGATGGTGCGATTGTGAACTCCCTGGCCCAACCCGGATCCCATATTTTTCTATATACTAAAATATGATTTTTTTCAAAAACTGAAATATAGAAACATGCTTTATCGCTTT
Source organism: Saccostrea glomerata (assembly GCA_003671525.1). Classification (NCBI taxonomy): domain Eukaryota; kingdom Metazoa; phylum Mollusca; class Bivalvia; order Ostreida; family Ostreidae; genus Saccostrea; species Saccostrea glomerata. The sequence continues at coordinate 662,008 of PRKT01000018.1, read as the reverse complement.
TTGAAGTTGAATAATCATGACTATTGCAATATTTCTTCTTAAATCAAAATAATATCATTCATACTTTAATAAAGTTGGTGTTAATTAGATGTTTATAAAAATAATTAATTTCTTGTAAGTGAAATTGTAGTATTTAAATTAAATGAATGAATTAATTAAAATATTAAAAATCAATAACAAAAATATACATTTAAAAGTTTTGAATTTACCGGGTGGCAGTAAATACAAAATTTACAACATGACAAGGTCTTCCGTCTCCAACGGAAGACCTTATTGTTTTCGTTCGGTTTCTTTTTCCCTATTATTATTAGGTCTTTCCACCTTTCTGTGGAAAGACCTATTGAAATTGTTCTGTTTATTATTATTCTTTTTCCGCCAAACGTGTTTTTGAGTTTCAAGATTTATCGAAAAGATTTTTATTTCATACGAATGTACTCCCTAAAAGATTTCAGCAGTTGACCCTGCGTATTCGAATTTTAACCCCTTTCAAAGTTATTGCCCCTTACGCAAGAAATGCTTGTTATCGCTACTCCTCCAAAACGTTTCTTGTCCTCTAAGATTAACCCTTTTAAAAGTTATTGCCCCTTATGCAAGAAATGCTTGTTATCGCTACTCCTCCGAAACCGTAAACCGCAGAGGTTTGAAATTTTCATCAATGTCTGCGACTACTTGAGAAGACATTCGGATCTATTAATTGCGAAAGGATTCGTAGACCCTTTCTATGTGTTATTGCCCCTGAAAGTATTTGAATTTTACGAATATTGAAAAATTTTCAAAACGAGAAGTCATAGAGACATGGGACCAACTGCATAAGATTCATTGACCTTTGTCCTTAAAATTTATGCAAAGGTCAAAGTCATTCCAAAAATGAGAAATTAAGCTCATTTTATATCTCTTTCCTTGTTCAACATATACTTAATGTCTTTGCAACATTAATATGCTCTCTTAAAACTATTTAAAAGATTACATTCTTGTCCCCTAACATTAACCCCTTTAAAAGTTATTGCCCCTTGTGCAAAAAACCTTATCGCTACTCCTTCAAAAGAGTAGACCGTAAAGACACCAAACCTTCACTAATGTCTTAAGGGTTTTTAGGCCTAACTTTACTGTATAAGAGCAAAAGGATCTGATGACCCCTTATATGAGTTATTGCCCTTTAACTTCTTTGTACTTACTATTAAACCTTATGAGTTGAAAACTATAAATCACAAAAGAATGGGATCAATTGCTTTGTGACCCTTGACCTTTGTCCTTGAATATTTTTCAAGGTCAAAGGTCAAGGTTATTCATTTTTTTGTTTGTTAATTTTCATTTTTTGTATGATTAAGAGAGTTTTGGTTTCTTTTTCATGGAATTTAATTTTTAGGAATCAGATATAAAACAAATTTGAAATTCAAAGAAGGTGGAAAGACCTCTTATTGTTCTGTGAACAATAAGTCTTCTAGTTATTATTTTTTTCTTACCGATTTTGTGCACGCGATTTCTCGAAAACGGCTCGCCCGATTTTCATCAAACTTTCAGATCTGATAGATATTCATCTGAACCTTGTCGGAAATTTTCGTCGTTGATGACGTCACTTCCGGGCGTGAGATATGGACGATTTTCAGATTTTTAGAGGGTCGGCTTGTCCTGAGATCTCCTCCTAAACGACTGAAGATATCGACTTGAGATTTTCAGTGAAGGTAGAGGAAGGAAAGTAGATGTGACATTTTGCATATAGAGCTTTCCAGGTAAAAAGGCATCAACGCTCGCCTGGGCTCGAAAAATAGGCTCATAAGCATCTCGCAAAAATTGATACGTTTTCTTTTATATCTTTTTACTGGTTAATATTTTGTTAAGACATATATAATAAAAAATGTGCAATATAGTAAGACCTTTCATTTGATATCAAGAAAATTGGGTTAGCCCTTCATATTAGGGGCATAGAGGGGCCAAAATTCTCTCGTCTTTAACTCTTTAATGATCAATATTTTGTAATATTTACATTTCCAACGTCTTTGTCCGAGATAAAATTACCAAATGTAAATGCACTTTATTGCCCCATCAATGTTTTAGCGCGGTTCCAAAAAAAAACATGTGCAGGGCGGGACAAACAGCTAGACAGAATCAGGGCTTGGAGCACGCGGAATTAAAGCATGTAAATATAAGGCGTTTATGCAAATTATCACGCAAGCCAATCGATTGATCACTTCATGAAATCGAAAAATAAGACAGTTATTCCTTAAATACATTACTGAAGCAAAGATATTCAACTTAACAATTTGCAACAATATACTAAAAAATTGATCATATGTTACGCAATAAAGGGTCACAGGGGGCTAGAATGCTATATCTTTGACGCTTTATATCTCGAAAAGCGTGAATATTTTGATAAGCAATATTGAACAAAAGATGGTGAAAATAATGTTCCCAACAATATGCATACTTTTAATTTGTTCATTTTTTCCGTCGACACTTCCGTTGTAAACCGGAAGTACATGTAATTTAAGTACATGTACATGTATAGCGATTTTTTTTCACTTTCTTATGAATGTAGTTGTTCATTATAGAGATTTAAAGAATGCGTAGCATCTTAATATTTCCACCGGAAGTACGGTTCTTTCAAACCGGAAGTTATCTAAAAATGAGTATTTTCTATCGAAACTTTCACGGATGATTACTGCATGCTTGATGTAGAGTTGAAAGTAGTTTTGAGCACATATAGTCGCACTGGAAGTGAAGAAGAAGAACCGGAAGTTGATTGGAATTGATAGATCCTATATTTTTTGTGTTTCTAAACATATTTTGAAGAATTCTTGTGCCTTTTTTGACATTTTTTTATCCTATCAGTGGAATAATCCCAACATAGGTCTTATTCCACCAGATATCGGACGGAAGACCTACTCGTTGCTTGCAACGAGATCGCATCTAGTTCTTAATCTTATCTTTAAACCTTAATGTAACACATAACTCTTAACCCCCCCCCCCTTCCGACCATTCAATTAAAACGTGCTAGGTCGCCATGTACAACATATGCAGGCCGATTTCTATCAATTTCTTATTCTGAGCGAAATAAATATTCTTGGGCATTTTTAAATGCCTGTTTTTCAGATACTGAGGTCGAATTTTCTCTAACTCCGCGTAGCGTAGTAAACCTTGGACTTCCGGTCAAGGAACTGTCATTCATCAATCTGATTATAGATAGCAGGATCTGAAGAAGAAAAAAAAACATGTGCAGGGCGGGACAAACAGCTAGACAGAATCAGGGCTTGGAGCACGCGGAATTCAAGCATGTAAATATAAGGCGTTTATGCAAATTATCACGCAAGCCAATCGATTGATCACTTCATGAAATCGAAAAATAAGACAGTTATTCCTTAAATACATTACTGAAGCAAAGATATTCAACTTAACAATTTGCAACAATATACTAAAAAATTGATCATATGTTACGCAATAAAGGGTCACAGGGGGCTAGAATGCTATATCTTTGACGCTTTATATCTCGAAAAGCGTGAATATTTTGATAAGCAATATTGAACAAAAGATGGTGAAAATAATGTTCCCAACAATATGCATACTTTTAATTTGTTCATTTTTTCCGTCGACACTTCCGTTGTAAACCGGAAGTACATGTAATTTAAGTACATGTACATGTATAGCGATTTTTTTTCACTTTCTTATGAATGTAGTTGTTCATTATAGAGATTTAAAGAATGCGTAGCATCTTAATATTTCCACCGGAAGTACGGTTCTTTCAAACCGGAAGTTATCTAAAAATGAGTATTTTCTATCGAAACTTTCACGGATGATTACTGCATGCTTGATGTAGAGTTGAAAGTAGTTTTGAGCACATATAGTCGCACTGGAAGTGAAGAAGAAGAACCGGAAGTTGATTGGAATTGATAGATCCTATATTTTTTGTGTTTCTAAACATATTTTGAAGAATTCTTGTGCCTTTTTTGACATTTTTTTATCCTATCAGTGGAATAATCCCAACATAGGTCTTATTCCACCAGATATCGGACGGAAGACCTACTCGTTGCTTGCAACGAGATCGCATCTAGTTCTTAATCTTATCTTTAAACCTTAATGTAACACATAACTCTTAACCCCCCCCCCCTTCCGACCATTCAATTAAAACGTGCTAGGTCGCCATGTACAACATATGCAGGCCGATTTCTATCAATTTCTTATTCTGAGCGAAATAAATATTCTTGGGCATTTTTAAATGCCTGTTTTTCAGATACTGAGGTCGAATTTTCTCTAACTCCGCGTAGCGTAGTAAACCTTGGACTTCCGGTCAAGGAACTGTCATTCATCAATCTGATTATAGATAGCAGGATCTGAAGAAATCCCATTGATTTTTCGTCAATAGCTTTATATACGAACTGTTTTATTAACAGACAATTTGTACAAATGTTTATATTGTAAACATGTATTTAACAATAATATAAAAGTGATGATAAAGCAAAGCTTTTTTCTGATATTTAATCATAAAGACAGTTTAGCGTCAATCTTGCTCCGATCCTCGGAATTGTGTTGAGGTGTTTGATAAAACGAGAAGGTGTCCAGTGGATTCATAGGTATCCATTTACTCCTTAGATAATGCTTTCTTCCGTAGGCATATGTTTTCTGGCGAAAAAAATCCGTAAGTTGAGAAAATGGACAAAGAACCTACATTGACCCCCTTTCTCTCGCTTATGAAGCATACACCCCGCGCACAACATAGTATACACCCCGCATGTTGGGATATACACGGTGATACTGTAGAAGGAGTAGCGTTTTAAAGGAATTTCACAGACATTTCTATTTTTAGCAACAATGGCAACACTGTTCACCGAAATCAAAAACCGATGCACTATTTAATGTATCTTAGTGTAGTCTACTTGTGTGCCAGCTTATACTGAAATCAGACCAAAATTGTAGGAGGAGTAGCGTTTTAAAGGAATTTCACAGAAAATTCTATTTTTAGTTACCATGGCAACACTGTTCATCGAAATGAAAAACCGATGCACTGTTCTATGTATCTTAGTGTATTCTACTTATGTGCCAAGTTATATTGAAATTAGACCAAATCTGTAGGAGGAGTAGCGTTTTAAAGGAATTTCACAAAAAATTCTATTTATAGTAACCATGGCAACACCGTTCATCAGAATCAAAATCTAATGCACTATTTTATGTATCTTTATGTAGTCTACTTGTGTGCCAAATTATATTGAAATCAGATCAAAACTGTAGGAGGAGTAGCATTTCACAGAAAATTCTATTCTTAGTTACCATTGCAACACTGTTCTTCTAAATCAAAAACCGATGCACTATTTTATGTATCTTAGTGTAGTCTACTTGTGTGCCAAGTAATATTGAAATCAGACCAAAACTGTAGGAGGAGTAGCGTTTTGAAAAATTGTTTACAGACAGACGGACAGCTAGACAGCTAGACGGACGGACGGACGGACGACGGACACCTTACTATCGCATAAGCTCTTCTGGTCTCTGAATCAAAGTTATTTTTTTTTTAAAAATAAGGTCAATCATGAAGGCCAAGGTCAAGGAGTCAGAAATCATAGCATGCTCGGAAATACTAGTATTCTGTCATATGTAATGCACGTCAAATATGAAAGCCCTATCTCTTCTCAATCCAAAATTCAAAGGAACAAGATGCATGTGTGACGCACTAATGATCTCGTATGGCAACAAAGCCAAGATTAAACTTTTCTTAAATGCAAATTAAATATATTGGTACCCAAATTTTAAAAAGTAGGTAAAACTCCAAGGTCAAGGTAAAAGGGTCAAAGTTCTTGGTATCCAAATATTAAAGGTCTTCTCACAAAGATTACTTTTGTGAAGTATGAAAGCCCTAGCAATATCCATTCAAAAGTTATGGCCATGGTTAAAGTTTTTAAAAAGTAGGTCAAACTCTAAGGTCAAGGTCAAAGAGTCTAAGTGCTTGATATCCAATGAAAGGTCCTGTCACAAGGATTGAATATATGAAGTACAAAAGTCCTAGCCATAGCCCTTCAAAAGTTATTGCCAAGGTCAAAGTTTTTTAAAAGTGGGCCAAACTACGAGGTCAAGGTCAGAAGTACAAAGTTCTTGGTATCCAATGAAAGGTCTTCCCACAGGGATTACATATGAGAAGTATGAAATCCCTAGACCTTACCGTTCAAAAGTTATGGTCAAGGTTAAAGTTTTTTCATAAGTTCCTAAATTTCCAAGGTCAAGGTCAAAAGGTCAAAGTTGTTGGTATCCAATGAAAGGTCTTGCCACAAAGAATACATAAGCGAAATATGAAAGTCCTAGTATCTACCGATCAAAAGTTGTGACCAAGGTGAAAGTTTTTAAAAAGCAGTTTAAACTCCAAGGTCAAGGTCAAAGGGTCAAAGTTCTGGTATTCAATGAAAGGTCTTCTCACAAAGATTAAATATGCGAAGTATAAAAGCCCTAGCCTTTACCATTCAAAAGTTATGGCCAAGGTCAAAGTTTTTTTTTATAATTACATAAATCTCAAAGGTCAAGGTCAAAATTGTTGGTATCCAATGAAAAGTTTTGCTACAAAAAATATATATGTGAAATATGAAAGTCCTAGTATCTACAATTCAAAAGTTAGGGCCAAAGTAAAAGTTTGGAATTTTTGTGTAAAAATGGGTCAAACTCCAAGGTCAAGGTCAAAAGATCAGATTTGGTGTTACCCAAAGAAAGGTCTTGTCACAGGGTACCCAAGTGAAATATGAAAGTCATAGCTCCACTAAATCAAAAGTTAGGGACAAGGTTAAAGTTTTTGTGACGCACAGACTGACGGACAGATGAATGAGATTAATGTCCCTTTGCTTTCGAGAAAGCGGGGGACAATAAAAAAAAATGGGAATTATGTCTAAATAAACTGATAATTAAACATCTACACATGATATCAGGGTTTTGTCTTCAATTTTATCGAATCTGTTTCTATACCAGGGATCTTTTATTGCTGTTTAAGTCTTGTATACCCTTAAGGTTTCGTCAAAGGTCAACATGTCCAAAAATTTATTTTTTTACAATAGCGTCTAAACTATGTGAGGTATAAAGTTAAAACTTTTACAGTTAATACATTATTCATTGATTAACAGATAGAAAGTATCACTTCATAAAAAAAATACTTGGAATAATATTAATTGAGAAAAATTCTTCTTAAAAATGCATATATTTTCAAAGAAACACACCTAATTAATTCCGTGTTCTTAGTGAAAACAATCATTGCAGAAACAAAATATGTTTATCAATGAAGGGCAAGTTGGACTTGGATGGCCTCTGGAAAGTTGTTTTTCCTGTTTATTGTCCAGATGTTAAGACTTGAAAGTGAAAGTACATTGCAAATGGCGAATTCTATAGGGGTCTTGTCTTTATACATGTCATGCTTTCAATTACAGCCTTTCAGAGACCATTCATGTCCAACTTGCCCTTCAATGATAAACATATATTATTTCTACAATGTTGGTTTTCACGAAAAGGACAGAATTATGCAGGTGCATCTTTCCTTAAATATGCACATTTTCTGATATAATTTTTCTCAAAAACTATCTTTTTTAAAATATTTGTCATCAAGTGATACTTTCTATCTATTAATCAATGATATATTTATAAACTGTAAACACTTTGACTTTATACCACACATAGTTTTGGAGCTATTGTAAAAATTATTTTTTAGACATGTTGACCTTTGACGAAACCTTAAGTTTCAGGCTAGTCCATTCCAAGGGTTGTCTGGATATTTCATTATTCAAAGTCTGCAATGGTTTTACTCAAAGCCCCTTAACCATTGCATCTATCAATCTATGAGGCGCCGTTTTAATATTTTTGAGGTATTTTTTGATATCAAAAAAGAAACGCTTTAGGTCTATGCAGAAAATATTGCAAGATTTAGCGCTTTTTCGAGACTCCCCCGCAAAAGAGCGGTAGTAAGTTAGATAACTGTGAGGTACTCGCAATATTACGTATTCTTAATTATCTCCCCTGGAAAAGGGGTGCGGCACTTCCTGTAAACAAACTTTAACTCCCTTATCCAAGGCTGCTTTTTTTAAAACAAGTATGGCTAAAATTGGCCAAGTGGTTCTTGATTGATTAATTGATTTTATATTGTTAACGCCGAGTCGGCAATATTTCAGCCATATTTTGGCGGCAGTGGTTCTTGACAAGAAGTCGAAAATGAAAAAAAAAGTTGACAGACGAACGCCGAACACTCTTTGATCAGAAAAACTTAAGTATAGCCTTCGGCTCAGGTGAACTAAAACACATCAGAATCATATTATTATATGTAATGTACATTTGTAGGGAATTTAGGTTGAAAATGTATTTGAATTTACAATAAAATGAGTTTAGTTTTTAGCTCTTCTGAGCCATAGGCTCAAAGAGCTAATGCTATGGCCAATTGTGCGGTGTGCGGTGTGCGTAAACTTTTTAGAATATGGGCCATAACTCAAGAACCCCTCGGCCAATCAGTACCAAATTTGTCACAAAAGGGCCAAGGGCTACCATTTATGCTAAAATAAGGGTTGGGAAGGAGGACATCGGAGTATAAATAGCAGCCAATGAGAAAAATGGTGGTATATTTGATTTTTCTGGCCACATTCAGATTGCAGAGACTTATTTACAAATATTAAAATACTGAGTCTCCTTTATCACCAGATTTTTGTCAGGCTAACTCTTCTCACTAATGTGCATCTTTGGTCACAAATTAAATTTACTGGAAATTTATTTCTAAGCTATATTTTTCATTGAAATATTTGAAGCAGGGCTTATATTTCTATTTGAAATTCAAAACTGACAGCAGTGGGTGTGGTTTAGTTTGTTATTGTTTACACCGGAAGTTGTCTACATCTCATGCAGACATTGTAGGAAAACAGAATGCTGCAGTATTTGACTTACTTTCATCTCTAGATAAATCCAACCTCCAAAAATAAAATCCAGTTACAATTAATAAAAACGTGTATAATTTGCTTACTATAAGAACTAGGATCATCAAGTCTTGTAAGTTGATGCATCTTACGACTTCACATCATGTTAATTCAAAAGTAGGTCACGGTGACCTACTTTTTAAATTTTGCGAGGATTTGTTTTCAAATTGATTTGAAGGCATATTTTGGACACTTTAAGGCCTATGATCATCAAACTTTGTCAGATGATGCATCTTGGGTCCTTAAACAATGTCAACTTAAAAGTAGGTCACTGTGACCTACTTTTTGAACTTATGACGTATCCTTTTAAAAACATTTAATCCCATTATTTCAGACACTGGGAGGTTTAGAATCATCAAATCTTGTACTTTGATGCATCTTGGGACCTTAAAACATATTTATGAAAAAGTAGGTCACTGTGACTTCTTTTTGAATTTTGCCGACATTTGTTTTCAAATTGTTTAAAACGCATATTTTGATTACCTTTAGACCTATGATCTCAAACTTGGTCAGTAGATGCATCTTGGGTCTTTGAAAAATGTCGACCAAATTGTAGGTCACGATGACCTACTTTTGACATTTTATAGCTTTATTTAAGTATCTCCGGTACATATTGGCTTAGAATCATCAAACTATGTGAGTCGATGCATATTTGGTTTTCGGAGAGTGACGACCAAAAAGTAGATCACGGTGACCTACTTTTGACATTTTATGGCTTTATTTAAGTATCTCCGGTACATATTGGCTTAGAATCATCAAACTTTGTGAGTTGATGCATCTTGGGTTTTCGGAGAGTGACGACCAAAAAGTAGGTCACGGTGACCTACTTTTGACATTTTATGGCATTAATTAAGTATCTCCGGTACATATTGGCTTAGAATCATCAAACTTTGTGAGTTGATGCATCTTGGGTTTTCGGAGAGTGACGACCAAAAAGTAGGTCATGATGACCTACTTTTGACATTTTATGACTATAATTAAGTATCTCTGGTACTTATTGACCTAAAATCATCAAACTTTGCCAAGTTGATGCATCTTGGGTTTTCAGAGATTGTCGACCAAAAAGTAGGTCACAGTGACCTACTTTTCACATTTTATGGCTATATTTAAGTATCTCGGACACTTATTGGCCAAAAAGTAGGTCACAGTGACCTCGTCATTTGAATATCTCAGGTACGTATTAGCTTAGAATCATCTAACTTTGTCAGTTTAGGCACCTTGGGTTTTCGGAGAACGTCGACCAAAAAGTAGGTCACTGTGACCTACTTTTGACATTTTATGGGTATATTTAATTATATCTGGTACTTATTGGCTCAGAATTATCAAACTTTGTCAGTTGAGGCATTTTAGGGTTTCATTGAATGTCCAAAAAGAAGTAGGTCACGGTGACCTAATTTTGAATATCTCAGGTACTTATATGCTTAGAATCATCAAATTTTGTCAGTTTAGGCATTATGGGTTTTTGAATAACGTCGACCAAAACGTAGGTCACCGTGACCTACTTTTGACATTTGATGGCTATATTTAATTATCTCTGGTAATAATTGGCTTAGAATTGTCAAACTTTGTCAGATGATGCATCTCGGGTTTACAGAGAATGTGGACCAAAAAGTAGGTCATGGTGACCTACTTTTTAATATCTCAGGTACTTTGTCAATTAACGTATCTTGAGTCCTCAGAAAATTTCAATCAAAAGGTAGGTCACTGTGACCTCTTATGGTATTTTATAATCATATTATAATATCTTCAGTCTTAACTGGCTAAATATTATCAAACTTTGTAAGTTGATGCATTTTGGGTCTTATGATACTAATAGAGGTGGAGGCTTCTAATAGAAGTGATAGATTGTACAATTTATCAGAAGAGCGATTCAAGGCCCTTGGGCCTCTTGTTTCTAATTTAATTGAAACAAAGAAGTGTCTTGAAATCGGTTTTAGATTTCAAGACGTGCCCAGAAGATGAATTTACATGTAGATCTGGTCACTGTGACAATGAAACAGACTGTCTTAATGGATCGAATGAAAGTGACTTTTGCAGCAAACTAATATTTTATATATTCTTTTAATTTTTTGAATTTACATTATTAAGTTTTATTTTATTTTTCAGAATGTTTTGAGTCCCTAGATTTTGTCACTGAAAGATTGAAAGGTGCATAATATTGATAAACAACGTTTTTATTTACAGAGAACAAAACTTGTGCTAATAACCAGTTCACTTGTGGAAATGGAAAGTGTATACCAGCTATCTGGCGTTGTGATGGTGATCCCGACTGTTCTAATGGTGAGGACGAGATGTGTGACTCCCCTACCTGTGCTAGTAATGAATTCAGATGTGACAACTCCAAGTGTGTAATCAACAAATGGAAGTGTGATGGAGAAGATGACTGCGGTGACAACAGCGATGAAAAACTATGTCGTATGTATTTTTTAATTCAAATCTGGTAAAAATGATAAAATATATGCATAAATTGATGTAAGTAAATGCTTTATTTTTCCTTTCTAATGTGACAGCTGACAATGTTTAGCCTATATCACAGTTGCAAAAGTCAACAGGTAAAAACAAACGTCGCTATTGTGACGTCTCATAACGCTGCTTTGACGTAGAACGACATAGGTCCCCCCTTAAAGCTGATGAAATATTTTCAACTTTCTTTAATTGACAATCTACGACTTGGATCGAGTTCAATCCTTGGCAATACATTGTATTTTTTGGTATAAAATTGTTCGATTCACGATTGTCACTACTGTAAATAATGTTTTGTAACTCAGAAATATTGAAAGATTTAGAGCTTTCTCGAAGAGCGGTATTAATTAAGTTAGATAACTGTGAGGTACTCGCGATATTAGGTATTCTTAATTATCTCCCCTGGAAAAGGGGCGGGGCACTTCCTGTAAACAAACTTTAACTCCCTTTATCCAATGCTGCTTTCTGGCATGTTTGGTTAAAATTGACCCAGTGGTTCTTGGAATTTTTTAAGAAGTCGAGAATGTAAAAAAGTTTTAAGGAATCACTGTCTAGTTAGTATAGTATGCCAGGGAATCAACAATAGTGGGAAACATAGGATAATTTGCATAACGGGCAAAGCCCGTTATGCATAAATTATCCCATATTTCCCACTATTGTTGATGTCCCTGGCATACTATACTAACTAGACAGTGATTCCTTATATTTCCATTTCATTGTGAAATAAAATTGTAGATTTAGACTTTAAGAATGCAGACATAGATTTAAATTACACGATAATACCCATCCCAATTTAATAGGCCTCGCCGAACACAACGGCAGCCGCACGAAATTTTCATGCATATTTGGCCTCCTCTAAGCGTCAGAACTCAAAGACAGATGTGCACGAGATCTGCATGCACACTAGGCCTCCATAGCTCCTGACCTATCGACCTGCCTAATTTACATTCCGGCAGAATTATCAGGAAATCAACTCCTCTTACTTTCAAAGGGTTATTATAGAGAACAAGAGGCCCACGGGTCTTATAGGTCACCTGAGTATCGTGCAACAACTTTCAAACAATTAAAATTGGTTCGTGTTTTAAACCAGAGGCCATGAAATTTGCAATTCACAATTTTGAAAGAGGCACCAGTGGTTATCATAATTATAAACTTAGCATGCTTACTCTATTTACATAATACCCAGATGTAGATCAGAGTAACAAAGAGAAAATGCACTTCCACTTTATAACCAGTTGTGCACCTCATCCCAAAGGAACCACTGACCCTGGGGCCACATATTTCAAAATTTTGCAAATTTGATCATAAAATGGTTGATTACTACTAAATAGCAGATTTCAAAGCATAAATTTATTTTCAGACTATGACACCCCCCCCCCCCCCCCCCCCCCCCCCCGACCAGAGGGCATAAAAAAAAACCATTTTGCTAGATGCACTTTTCTTCATCATAAATATATATACTTGGATCATTGGCATAAACCCCAGGAGCAAAGGAAGGTAAAGATTTTCAAAGAATTAATGCATTTTCACTATATAATCATTAGAGCCCCACCCAAATACCAGAACCCCTGATCCTGGGGCCATATAATTCACAATTATGGAAGAGGCACTCTTTCTTACGGTAGGATTTATCTCTGGTTTCTGACTAGATGAAACATTAAAAGTATATTTGCTTATATGTCTTATATATTTAGGTGTTAGGAATTTAAAATACCATATTTGTCTTTTCTCATCACAATTGTACAACTTTAAATAGAAATGGTAAACTGCGTTTAAAAACTTGCAGGGACTATATCTTTGGCGGAATGTTGGCGTATGAAAATATCGTCTTTTCTGTCTCTCAAAATCATAATAGAACAATGGTCAGCAGCTAGAAATTTTATTTAAGAATCATTAGTTTTTTTAAAAACACATTATATGAGGAAAACAGAACAATGCAAGAAAACAATCAACAAAATATTGTATTATACCATATTGGACCTTCTATTAATATCTAATTAAAAAGGCTCCATTCTAAAAGAGTTGATATAACTTACCACATTCTATGTCCGGGACAGGTGTGCTTATATTGACACCAAGTTTATTTCCATTTCTTAGTTTGTTCCTGTCTACCTGAAATCCACATTGTACAAACTCTCAATTTATTTTTACTGCATATCAGTTGTTGAATAGAATAAACTGCTTATACTCCATCAACAGTCATCTTATATACATGTACTTATCAATACTTGTAATATACATGTGTTAATCAAGAATTATTATATACTAATATTACATAAAATAGTTAACATATATTATCATAAATATTTTAAGAAATAGCATATATGATTTTGTGGTAAACCATGTCAGTTCCCATATAACCCTAGTTAACATTTTTTAAAAATACATGTAATAATGTAAATACAGTTTTAAAATCTTGTTACGTTCAAAATTTAACTTCAAGATATCCAAAGTTTCAAAATAATGAAGTACATACCATAGACTTAGCTAGACACAGATTCTGCACAGGACACAAATCACAGCTGGGAGACTTGGGGGTACAGACTGTTGCCCCTAGCTCCATCATTCCTTGATTGAAATCCCCAGGGTGATCCGAATCAACAATCTCGTCAGCTAGACTCCTATAAAATGTTTCACAGGTATTAAATGGCAATAGTCATTCCTAGCTGTTAGCATGTTTTTGATAAGTATTTTTGCTAAGACGAAAGTAAAATTTTAATGAGTAGGAGAGATTTTTTTCAATCATGATTGAGTGTATAAAATTACCATAGTTTGTTCTGGACTGGCTGACTTGTGGAATTGGCTCCAATGACTCTCATCCTGCACAGAACTCTTATCACATTGCCATCCACAATTCCTGTGGCCTATCAAAATTACAGAAAATATTCTCTATTTCTAAAGCAAACTTGATAAGGAAAGGCAAAAGGGCCATGCTCTCCTGAGTCCTATTTCACTTTCAATTTTGGGGGGAAAAATTGTAGAAAAGTTAGGTTTTTGACATAAAAAGTCTGTGATCTCAACTATGTTAATAATATTTGGCATAACATTTAGGAAATTTCACACATATTCCTATGAAGAATTTTCACCGGTTATGGTTTGAACTCAACTCCAGGGCCACAAATGAGAAACAACCCCAATCTTAACATGCACATGACTATAAGCTGCAAGGATAACTACCCAATCACAGTACCCCTTGACCATGATTATAATCACCCATCTGACCTTAAGCTATTAAGACATCTGTCCATATAAACCCCCCACCTGAGCTAAAGACAAAAGACTGAAACATCACTTTTCTGATTATTAGCTATAAAGATAACTGTCCAAATCATGATATCCACTTGACCATCAGTGATGAGTGATAAAGACAACAGCCCAAAAGACAACAGCTGACAAGATTATCATATTATCAACAGCCTTACTGAAAACAACAGAATTAACTTCTCAATCTTCATACCATTCTAACCATACACAATAAAGATAACACCCACTTGATCATATGCTTTAAAGACAACAACCCCCAGACCAAATGCTATAAAGACAATATCCAGATGGCCATAAGCTATAAAGACAACACCCCACCCCCTGACCAAATGCTATAAAGACAATATCAACCAGACTATAACCTTTAAAGACAACAACCACCTGATTATTTGCTTAAAGGACAACACCCATATGACCATAAGCAATAAAGACAACAACTACCTGACCATAAGCTATAAAGACAACACCTACCTGACCATAAGCTGATATTTCCCAAGAGTGAATGAGATTGAATATGAAAATTGAACAAAGAAAGTGATATTTTTTATCAGTGGATGAAAAAATTCCACAATTTCCGCTCTTTTCACTAGGTCTTTTAGCTGGTCTCTGGGAATTCCCCTCAGTTAAAATGGAAGAAGATGATGAAAATTCCCATCATTCAGTACACGAAATCCTCCAGAAATCCTGTGGTCTGCTTGTCCCACCCTCTACTCGGTCAACACTTGTGGGTGAAGTGAGTACCCCCATGTCATGGCTAGGGTATCTCTTCACTGATGTATCATACTGGCATATATACTTCCATATTTACATTAGTGAAACAATTGCTGCTATGCTTATGCTACTTTGCAACCTTTCAGATCATGTTTAAGTAGTATAATACAAACAGGCTCAAAATAGTTAAAACTTGAATAATACTAATCATTACATGGAACTACAGTTAGTGACAGAACTTGTAAAATTATGGTTTCCAGGTAGAACATATATTTTCCCACATCCACCAGACATACATTGTACAGTCTTTAGTGGTCAGTGAATCAGAAATAGACAGTTCTAATACTCACACAGAGAACAGCCGATGGGTGACAAGGGAGGAATTCTCAACAGCCGCTGTCTCCACGGCCATGAAGAAGGTAATGGATTGTGCATCAAAATCAAATTTAATTTAAAAACTTAAGACATCTTTATTACAATTTTATTTTCTGGGTTACAGTAACAAGTTTTGACATTATGTTCTATGGTTGCTATTGATGGTACCATTTTTAACTAGAAACTGTTTTATAAGTTCTGTGTCTACTGCATACTTTTGTTACTATTTTATAGGTCTTGAAAGCTCTTGAAACATCTAGTTCAGGGAAAAAGGTAGGACCAATGCTTTTGTAAATATGTATATGAATAAATATCTATACCAGCAAAATTGTTCACACAATTTAATTTTTTTCCCTCTCCCTTCAGAAAAAGAAGCCTACAGATGCCGACAAGAATCAGAAGTCAATTACTTCGTTCTTCACAAAAAAGTAGATTTTAGGTATTTGTCTTCATTTCTAATACCTAACATGTTTGTTGATACTTAACGTTTGTTGAATGAATTTAATTCTGTATTACTTGGTATATACAGTCATATAGACATATACATGTATTATTGTGCTTTTAAATATTTTAAATTTTGAAATACAGCGTATATATATATATATAGAACTGTAATATTTGTTGAAAATATAATATCTAGACGAAGAATTTATCAAATTAATTTTGAAATTTATACTTCTGTAATTTTTTTTTAGAAAGTTTGTTAGAATTATATCTAAATATATTTTGAATATAGAATAAATGAATATTTTGATTATTTACTTCTTTTTTCATTACTGAAATGTATGTGTTTTGAAATGTTATAATTCTACCAACAATGGGCAATAAAAAGTTTGTTGTACCTACTTCGGTGAAAAACTCCAGATATGAGAATCTATAAATCTTTTTAATTGAAATATCTTTGTAAATCAGATCATCACATAAACACCGACACAATATGCAACCGAAATGTTGATAACAAATTTCAGATCATGCATTATGGAAACAAATATACTTGGTGTTTTAAGAAGTTTATTGAATTTAAGTGTAGTAGATCTTGACATTTATTCAATAAAAATTTTCAGGTGATATCTTGGTAGCCTGTCCAAATCTATATGATCCCATCTAAACCACTACTGGCTGCAAAAACAAAAAAAAATGGAGATTGCAAATAAGACAGTTTCCGAGAAATGGTCCGGACAAATTCTTGTCTACAGACAGACGGACAGACAGACGGACATGGTGATTCCAATATACCCCCCTAAACTTCGTTTGTGGGGGTATAATAAGCTATAAAGACAACACCCAACTGACCATACGCTATAAAGACAACATCTACCTGACAATAAGCTATAGACGCTATTGCTCCTGCTGTGTATCTGCCAACACCTGGTAAGTGTTTTAGCAATGTCTCTGCTGTTCTTGGCATCTTTCCTTTGAATTCTTTAACAACCTAAAATTAATAAGAGATTTTTGGCTATTGTTTTTTATTCACAATTTTTAGTAGGTGTATATTAAGTGTTTGATTCTTGGATATTTAAACTTTCTTCAAAAATATGCTGATTATATAAGAAATACCTATAAGTCAAAGATGGAAAATTTAATGTGTATATCATATCCATTAGCAATGTATAAGAATAAGTCAACAAAGTACTTTCTGTTAAAATACACTTTTTGATATCCTTTACCTGTCCCAGATAATTTCTTTGAGTAGTTGTGTGTGATTATATCGACACCTGGAGTATTTACCCAAACTCATCTTCTGACCTACCATTCAATCAAAACCTTTGAATTCCCATACACCCAAATTCACCTTTACGTTCCCTACATCCAAACACATGAGTTCAATTCACCTAAACTCATCCTTTGAGAGCTCTCATAAAGCCAAACTCACCTTCTGAGTTTTCATGTACACACCTTTCGAGCTCGCATACTGTAGAAGTACTTTTTTTTTCGTGTGGTATTAATTTACGCTATGTACGTGGTCACAAACTTTCCACGGAAATTTGGCCAAGCGTACTTAATACAAATGTAAGGAACATTGTGACAGTCTAGAAAATCTGCTTAATTTTCTACCTGCCGATTAAACAGAAATTGAGATTCTGCAGAATTATGACCCCGTGGAAAAAAGTATGTCTTCATTATACCGAAACTCATCTTATAATCGGCATACACTTAATCTCACCTCTAAGTTCCAATACATCTATCCTGACCTTTGCGTTCCCATACACTCAAACTCACCTTTTGAGCTCCCTCTAACAGTCTCCTTCCTCTGCTGTAGTAACCTAGACCCGCCCACATCTCATTCACTTCCTACCAGATCAAAAAATGTACAAAAGGATCAATGAACGATTGCTCAAGGTAAATGCAGTTTTTACAAAAATAATGATAAATCAGAAACAATTACAAGTACACTCTAACAGTAATGAAAACTAAATAAGAAAGAAAATAGCCGGCACTTTATTAGAGTTTTCAGACTCATCAAGCTTTACCTCAAGAGATGCTTTTGCAAGGTCCTGCAATGTTGGCCATTTCTGTGAGAATAATGATTTTATAGGCATTAACTTGATGTTTACCCTATCATGTTAATATTACTGTAATGTACCATATTTTTTAATAGATTTTCCGATTCAAATTGGTTTGAAGGCTAAAATTTCTCACCTTCATCCATCTTTTATAATAGTCAATTACTGTGGCCACTTGAGTTTGTTGTAACATGATCTCCGACACCCACACTGCAACAAAAGTATGCCTTAATCCACTTCAAATCTTAAAGCATATGGTTGAATATCCACCTGAGCTTAATCTTGGCTTAGTGTGGAAATCAAACTGTTACTATGTAGTGTACATATCTGGCAATTTAGTCTGAGTATCACAGATATATCAGGATGAATCTTCTGTAACAAAGAAAATTAAGTCTCTAACTAATAATTTGACAGACATCTACCTGCATATGCCCTTTGATCAATATCTGGATTTGATAGCTGTTTTCTCCAAGGCAGATCTCTCTGGTTTTCCTTAAACCAAGCCACCAAGCACTTGCGGAATTCTTTCTTTTCCTCATCTTTGAAGTCGTGGATTGATGGATTTGACAAGCCTGTAAAACAGTCCATTCATATATTCACTGCTAAATTTAAGCGACGTCAAAATGATCAGTTGGAAAAATAAGAAAGCACCAATTGAATTGCAAGTTCAAAACTTCTATATTCGAATAATTATCGAATAAAATTTCATTTCATGCATGTTTTTTTATTCTTTGTTGAATATGCCACAATATATTTGTTTCAGCACAGGACTCAGGAGTTCGCGTACCTATCAATTTTGCCGAAATTTTCGGTAAATAAAAGATATGTAATACCTATAATAATAACACGGTATAACGTATTTTTTTAATTTACTGAAAATTTCCGTAAAATTGATAGGTATGCGAACTCCTGTGATTTCAGCATAGAGACAGTGCTACACGCGAAAAGGCTTTACCATCGCCAGGTCCTTCATCTGTGGACGTTTCCTTTAGTTTTCGCTTCACCATCTCGTTTCGTTATGTAATAGATCCAAGAGGAAATGCGGGATGGCGCCAAAATGTTATGAGATTGTATACCGATCCCGATCTATATTGAATCTCCATATGCACTTGTTTACAATATTCATTTAACAATCCTTATTCGTTTACATTCTGTCTTAACGTTTATATATTTTCCAAGATGCTCCAAAAATAATTAATAAAATTAAAAAGAATAAAGTATTTGACAGTTCCACTGGAAGTCTCTCAAGTATTATGATTTTTTTGTATCTTTTTTTAATTCTCTTCCTTTTGAAGCAGTTTATAAAAAAGTGCAAGCTGCTCCAAATCTGGTTATACAAGTCATTCCTAAAAATTTAATTTTCAATAATTTAGTGAACAAAATAATACAATTTCTCCTTCAAAATGCCTTTGAATTGTAAATATTTTAAATGTAACATCAATCAGATTGAAATGTTTTTGATGTAAGTCATTGTGATGTAGGCAACCCAGGTTATATAATAATTACCTTTTTTTTCAAACTTATAACCAAAATTGAACTTTTCTGTTATAACAAAATTTGGAATTCCTAAATCATAACGAAAACAACAAACTTGTGATCATGAATCTAATATGTAATAAATACAAATTCAAGAAGTAGATATATTGAGGTAAAATTTGACAATTTGTTATATTAAATTCAATTTTTTTTTAAATATAGGTCCTAGATAGGCTCTCATACAGAAATATTTGTGAAAAAAGCTTGGTTTAAACCCACAGGCACTTGTTCAATATACAGGGCATCCCTTCCTCTCTCTCTTTCCACAAGGAGAAAAGAAAAGGAGATGGTACAAGAAACAAATGCTTGTGGTAAAGCCTGCTCAGTTTTTAAAAAGAAATTAAGCTGATTAGTATTAGAATAATTTAATTTTATATTTAAGTTTTTACAAAATAAAATAAAGCCTGTAAACAAGATCAACACTGTAAAACATGCTTACAATACAGTGCTTGGGACATTTTTGCTTTGTTATAGGCAGTAATACATGTATGTTAAGTTTACAATATTCATTTAAAGTCAGTCAATTTAAAGACAAAGGGAACTAGAAATATGTCCATAGGACATGAATGCCCCGCCGAGGAAATATTAGTAAGGGTGAAACCGTGATGTAGAAATCTATAATTATGTTTTAAACCATGTTTTCGTCAGCCATAATACCAATATATGTTAGATATGACGTCAAGATGACTTAAATTCAAGATGTCAATGATTTTAAGGTAAATGAAACAGGTACAGTTTGAAAGTTCCATGTTTTTTTTTTTCATTTTACAATGTACTCGTAGATTTAAGGTGTCCCCATTTGGGGGGGTGTGTCTATTTTTGTTGTTTTTGGGGTATGAAGAGGCCCACAAAGTCATAAGCACCACAATTTAATAAGCATTACTACTCAACCTCAACACTTCTATGAAAATCTCCCCAAGATATGTGATTTAATATTATCTCCCTTGCCCCCTCAATCATTTCCCATCATTCTTCATGCAAACCTACTTCCTGGTCCGGTATTTGGTTAAGACAATGAACCAGGCCTCATTTTCAGCTCTTAGCTGTATGATGCTTTATTTTTTTTCTATCATTATCATTTCTCCCACTGTTTATACCTTCAGGTGTCCATTCTCTACAATGCAAACAAGGCAGTTATTAGAACATAATTGCAGCATTTTATATTGATTTTTCACATACATGTACATAATTCAAGAGCTTGTTATTGGCTTCTGTTTAAGTTCATTTATATTGTCAATTTAGAATCTGTATACACAAACTGAAAATGCCATGATGCAGTGTCGTTTGTTAAACTTGAGAAGAACTGTTAAAAGAATGCAATAGCTGTCCTAATTAAAGATATTAACAGAAAGAAATGGTTTGTGGCACCACTGTGCACGGAAGTTGGTTAATTCAAATTTTGAATAATTTGGATGCAAGTATCAAATTTGAATTCTTTAACTTGAAATTTTTTTTCAGTAATTACAAGGGCATGTTATGGTAAAATTGTTTCAGAATTGCCCCTGAGGAAACAGCATTTTCAGACAATTCAGTGTTTTTAGAGGCTTAAGACAAGCATTGGTTTTCCATGGAGGATTCACAATAGAAGTAGCAAATTAATGTTATGTAGACCACAATCACAATATTTTCTCACAGATTTAATTACTTTGTAACAAAAGGCATTTGGTTCTCTCGAAGCCAGGGTCTTTTTTCGATCTGTTGTATATAACAAAGGAAATAATTAAATCAATAAAATAACCAACACATACATAAAATAATTCCATTTGATTCACCAGTGCAGGTGAATGTGACTGAAAACCTCAGACTGCTACTGAAGAAAACCCCTGTAAGCATATGGTATCATTTTATATTTCTCTGTAGATGGAAGAATTTTGAGAAAACAGTGGCAATGTTTCATAAGTTTTTGACACATCATTAGACTGCTGTCTGGTATTGGTGACTTAGTATTAAAGAGACGAGAAACATTGGATGAATTGTAGATAGTGAAAGTTAGTTATACTTGCTGGTTTGTTTCACATGTCTTCTTCAAAGGGACAGATTTCTATTGGCATACTTTGTGAAGATATTGTGATAAAGACTTTTTAAAAAATGCTTTAGTTGTTCTTGAATTTAAACCCTCAGTAAAAGGAATACATTGTAAATGGTGGTATGTCAGATAAGATATACAGCACAATAATAAAAAGTCTGGTTTGACATTGAAATGTTCTAGATTTTATTTTCCAGGTAATTTACTGGTATCCCAGCAAAGTGTGACGGAAGGATGGAAGGATGGAAAGACGGAAGGACGGAAGACGGACATGACAAACACTATATGCCCAGGCCATATTCATGGCGGGGCATAAAAAAAACCAACTTGTTCCAAGCATCACTACAAGCATGTTTGCAATAAGTGTGTTTTACGGTGATTTCTAAATTTGTTATAAATCCAATAACTATGCTCGGCCATGCTTAGTTTTCCCTGGACTATATGCCCTTTCACACAAAGTAAAAGCATTTTATCAAATACGATTAACCAATCAGATATTAGATATTTACATGAGAGCATAGTATTTTCATGCCCAAGTTACAGGTAAAATGGTCCACATACACGAGTGCTTTCTATTATCATAACAATCACAAAAGGCTTCTTTCATTAAAATTTTTAATTCTGCTAAAATAAAGTGCTAAAAAAATTAGGAACTAACAAACAATTTCTCTTTAAACAATAAACTTAATGTACTGGTACTATTGTGAAAGATTCACATTGCTGTCATGTGTCTCTAGATCAAAGTCACAAAGCATGTGCTTGGCTGAGTTTTACATGTACATCTTTGTTTGTTGATAACATTTTCATTCACTGAAAGCATCTCGCACTTTGTTCCAACCTACTCCAATTTTAGTGTGATATTTATCAACCTGTAAAAACAAAAAGATTTTTTAATTAGTCTTTCAATTAACGAATCTAAATAATTCATTTTGGTAAAGAATTAAAACCATTCAAAACTACCATTAGACTAAAAATAAAATTATAAATACTTGTTATTAATGTTCCAATTTAATGATAACATAGATGATAATGGTGGATAATGGGAAAACATATATTTTAAAAAATATACATCTCATTGATTATGCATTCCAAAATTGCAAATTAATGCCCTGTTCACAATGGGAATTTAATTAAAATTAATCGTACGTAACTGTGATTTAAATTTTTAAATGTATTCACATGGAGAATTAAATGTGCCACCTGAGTGACTTTGGTGACCTAACAATTTCAAATGGCCTTGACCTTGAAACTGTGCAATAGTGACTTACTGCTCCAACAAGCTCTGCGTAAAGTCCCATAATGCCATTGGCTTTTTCTGCATGTGCACGCTGCCTTTCTTGTAAAACATTCAGAAGATGCTGTCTTTGCTCCTCCAACTCTCTTAAACCTTTCTCTTTATCACTGAAGTGTTGCATCATCAACAAACGCTGCCTTTAGAATAGAAAGGATGAAAATGACACACACAGAAAAAAAAAGTTATCATGCTGTACAATGATTTTGCAAGTAAACACAATTTGAACAAAAGAATTTAGTCAAATTCAGAAAAATCACAAAAGACCATATTAAAGGTACTTTTTAACTGAATGAAAATCAAAAGGTTTTTGATTTTGGACCCCCCCCCCCCCCACACCAACACAAACCCATCATTAGACCTACTCTTGCAGTTGAGCCCCCCCCCCCCCACACACCAACACAAACCCATCATTAGACCTACTCTTGCAGTTGATTGAGTGTTTCCTGCATTCCCTTGTTCTTGTTTTGTTGTTGGAGGCCGAGTTTGTAGAGTTTTTCCTGTCGGTTTGAGATGTTCTCCTCCACAATCTCAATCTTCTTCCTCAGATCTCGCATCGAATCTTTCTTGTCAACTGTCTTCTCTCTGTAGGCCTTGATATCATTGGCCTTCGATCTATAAAACAATTTTCTTATAATTAGTTTTTATTTCTAAATAAGTCAACAAATAATGCAGATATCAAATAGGTACTGCTAAGTGTAATAGATGGACAGAAAGAAGTTCAGAGTCTGCAGACACCCCCAGCACTATTTGTGTACAAGATTTAACCTTTCTTAGGAAAATATAATTTATCAATATTTCAAGACATTGTATAATTAGATTAACTGGTCTATTGGTCAGAGCATCATGGCATGATGTTGCAATTTACAATTCAGTATTCGATTGTAATCCTTTCTATTTAATCATTCAACATTCCAAATTTTTGCACATTACTAATAAATCAAGTTTTAAAGTTTTAAGAAATAAGGTATCATTTTTAAAGGTTTATAGGGATGGAGATAAAGGTTGGTTGTGTAATCAAATGCCATAAATCCTGAAAACTTAAGCTTACAATGCTGCGTCGACATCCACCTTGATGTTGTGTAACAATTTGGTGGCTTTCTCGTTGTTGGAGATGGCCACCTTGAACTCCTCCACCTGCTGTCTTTTGGCCTCCAGCTGCTGCCTCTTCCTCTCCAGATTCCCCCGGAGCTCCCCCAGATGTACCTTCATCATGTCCTGCTCCTCCATCACTTTCTCGGGTGACTGGACGATCTTCTGACTCAGTCTCTGCCCCTCCTCCTCAGCTTGT
The DNA here is from genome assembly GCA_003671525.1 of Saccostrea glomerata. Lineage (NCBI taxonomy): Eukaryota > Metazoa > Mollusca > Bivalvia > Ostreida > Ostreidae > Saccostrea > Saccostrea glomerata. The sequence goes on along the minus strand of PRKT01000018.1, from coordinate 637,638 downwards.
GTGATGGCCAACTTTACTTTGTCCTGAAATTTCAAATTACCATAAAATTTTTTTCTATTCTTCTATGTAATTACAATCCGATCATTTATTTCTCATTCTGAAATCAATTAAATTATTTATTCACAGCTCTTTAAGCGAGATTTGTATCAAATTACCATAGTTATTAATATGATATTTTGAAAATTGTTCATTTTTAAAAATCCAGATGTGAAATAAATTTGAATTTTGCCATTTCAAAACTGAATTATATCATTCATTTTGGTGTTATAACTTATATATCATTTACTGTAATTATAATATTTTAGTGTTGTGCATTTAAATGCAGGTAAAACCATTGAATCAAAATAAGCCATACCCTATTGGCTACTTTCTCCGCTAGGCTAGCCTTGACCTCGGTGGCAGCCTTCTGTTTCACGGCTTGTTTTTTGAGTCGTTCCTGTAATCCGTCATTCAGAATATCCAGCTGTTCTTGGATCTATTTCAAAACAAATCAGTTCTTAAAAAATCAAAACACATTGATGTCTCATAAAGAAGAATTCAACACACATACAGCAAAATTTGGTTATATAAATGATGTCGCTGGGACCTATGAAATTACTTTGCTATATCCTTAATTCCTTATAACCGTATAAGAAATTCATTAAATTTATATAGCTGGGGATTCAAGAGGACCTCGCTATAACCTTGAATTCGCAATATGATTTGTGTTCGTACTAAGCCAGTTTTACTGTGACATTATGGGAAGTTAGAAAGAATGAAATTTAAATTATAAAGCGATGTCTATCATCTTTTGTATTTAGAAATGTTCATATGCTGCAAATTAACCTTTTTGATATATTGATTATTAATAAATCTTTTTGATTTTGTTTTCACATGTTTACGCAAAGAATACTTAACCTTTAAAGTCAATTTCAATGAACAAAATGCATCCAAGACCCTTGATTTTCTTTATGCTCAAATCATGATTAAGAAACTTAATTATTTGAACAGCACTTGCATTTGTACAAGATACTTGCACCTACCTTGGCAAATTCTGGGTCATTCTTTGGTTTTTCAGCTTTCAGTTCCTGAATCTTCGCCTTGATTCTGTCTCGTTTCTGGATCATGTGATCAAATTGATCCCGAAATCTGTCCTGAAATAAGAAAAATAGTAGAATGTAAAGATGTTAAATACACAAGAAAAGTTCGATACTGCAGAAAATTTGACTGTGATTTTAGTAATCAATCCTGAAGTTTTAAAGTGAAAATTATAGTTGAATCCATTCTCTTGTTCCTCAAGAATCCTGTCACTCACATTTTCCTCCTTCAAGTCCTGGTACACCTGAATCCTTCCTTGTTGGAATTTTATAAAATTGGCGATAGCACACATGATCTTTAGAACTCTGTTTGGAGCTAAAACATGAGATATTTAAATCACTTGGGTACAGACATTCAAATTTTCTTTTAATGAGATACATGTACAAGAAATTTGTGAGCCAATGCTCACTAGTAATATCCCCGCTCTGATGTGAATATGTGAATAAACACTATCATGTAAATATACACAAGTTCAGTTATGGGCAGATGCAGAGGAAAATATTAAGTTGACATCAGGTGATATTCAGATTCATATCAAAATTAATCCCACCATATGGCATGCCTCAACATAGAGTGTACTAAAATTTCAAGCATCTGCTATGAATAGTTGATGAGAAAACTGTGACAAAAATTTGTTATGTATGAAATGGACAGACCAACAGACATACAGGAAGTTGACATCAAATTTAAACAAAAATGTATCCCACCATACAGCATGCCTCAGAGAAGATTGTGTTGAAATTATAAGTATCTGCAATGAGTAGTTGCTGAGAAAACTGCAACAAAAATTTGTTACAGACAGACAGGGGTACAACAGTATACCACCCTCTCCTTCGGAACAGGGGTATAAATATTAAAATCAGAATAATTATAGTTAGAAGATCCTTACATGGTTCTTTGATGTCCTTTAGAGAGAAATCAGCGATTCCACAAGATGACAACATTCTCTTTCTATTAAATTCAAAGAAATAAAAAAATATTTTAAAAATAGTTGAAAGCATGACAAATGCCAATTGCAACTAAAATTGCCCCCCCCCCCCACTCGAAAAAGCAACGTGAACAAAGTTTAGGTCTGAAGATATTATTAACATTTATTATGCCAACGTTATGTAAAGGTATACATACAATGTAAGAGAAAGGAGGACAATTTCAGTGGCTTCTTCGTACAATTCTGGAAACTCCATCTCATCTTTGACATACAAAACTTGCTACAAAAAAAAAATCAGTTAACATTTAAAATTCACAATCTCTTCACTGGTTTTTAATAGCTACAAAAGCTTATGCAATATACTGAATATATAGCAATAAATATAAATATCTCTAAATATTAATGAAGATTCAAGATTCAAATCTGACTTCTGTAACACTTTCTTAATATTCATTTCATTTTAAAAGTTTATAAGAATTTTTGTTTTGGGTCGTTACCTGTATAATACTCTCAAATGACACGCCTGACAGAACCTCCATCAAACGGCAATATATCTTCTGCCATCTCTGGCTCTGTCAAAAACAACAAAAAATCACATGCAATCAGACTAGCAATTTCTTCATTTGTTTATTACATGTAGTTGTACTGTGGTAAATCAACTTTTATTTGCAGTTCAACAATTTGTACTTCCTTTGCAGCTACTAATTTAACAATTAAACAACTGGGAAATAATCTACGTATTAAATACATCAAAATTGGTTTGCAATGCTCACTGTTTGCAAGTAAAAAATCCGTCTTAAGGTCAAAATCTAGTAAATGAAAGATGCCTACAGATTTATTAAATTTGAGAGATCAATTCCTTTAATGAATCAATAAAGGAATTTGTCTCTCAAATTTGATGCTCTACAATTTTAGCTTGATCAAATAAGGTCTTTCCGGGCATAATTTGTAGGTAAACAAGATGAAAAACCACAGTTTAAACTGTCATTTTCAATGAAAAATTAAGAAAACTACGGTAGTTATGAATATGGGTGTTTTTTTCATATTCGACTAAGGAAATGTATCCAGATTGCATTCAGTCTCTCAGAAAACGGTAATTTGTTCATGACCTCTCCTTTAAAATAATATCAAATTTGATATAGGTATCAGGATAACTTTTGATATGATTTCAAATTGAATGCTATGAAAATACCATTTTTTCTACATAATTCTGCTCAAGTCATAAAGTACGGAAAAAGATAGTTGAAATTGATTATGATGTCATAATGGATCTAGTACCAAAAAATTAGTCTAAGAGTCATTTACTAGATCTTGACCTTAATTTTTTTTACAACCTAATATAATAATAAATTAACCTATAAAATATGAGTAGATCTTGGTGGCAGCATTTATGTGCAGATAAACAGAAATACAAGCACCAGTATTACAGACTGTGTATGTTCCTATTTCTTACGTTTGGTTGTTTGAAGTCCTTCTCCTCCAGAGGTAAATCTGCTATAATGTTAAGATCCTGTACTAGCTGATCAGCAGGGAGCAGTGGAAAGGAATATTGAGTATTCTCTGCAATATATAAATATGCTTTTAATTATAAACTTTGTCTTCAGCAACAATCCTTTAAATGGTAAACTGTAATATTTTAGTAAACTCGAATCCAATATGGATTCAAGAACATATGTGGACAGTGTTGCACTTCCCCCTTTTGTCAATGTCAGGGGTCCTGAGTTTGTGTAAAAAGCACAAACAATGGCGGCCTTCCATCTTTAACTTTCATTAAGCTGCTCATCAATCATCATTCATTAGTCTACTGATCGACCACCCGACATGCAGACATTAATTAGGCCCTATGGGTGAACCCAATTTGGGCGAATCGACTCAATAGACAAGTAATAGGGGGAAACCACTCAATGTGAACAAGGAAGCAGGAGGAAACCTTCATAAAAAAAAACATTCATCAAAAAAATAGGAGGGTAAAGGTTTTTTTTTCTACACCATCTGCCCATACATGAGAAACTCAAAGTAAATGTTTCTGTACTTTCGTGCTTTTTTAATGCTTTCATGAAAATAAAATGATAAAACTACTTTAGTTTACTTCAATATATTCAGAATAGGTAGAACTAGAGACAAATATTTTATTTATGTCTCTCGCAGAGCCAATCCGGATACAAAGTTGTTTACAAAACAAAACACCTCCTATCTATTGACATGAAGGCGAACTGAGCAAACTCCTTTTCATGTAAAATTAATTTCAGCAAAACAAATGTTAACTTTGTGAACAGAATGCGTCTGAAATAGACTAAATCACTTGCAGTATGGTAAAATAAAGATTTCTTCCTTACCCATATCTTTTTCGTTTCAAAGTACGCGCTCACAATGCATATCATATTTTTTTTAAGAAAACGAAAAATAAAATCTACTTTTTTCAAAAATATAATTTGTCTTTTTGGCACACATAAAATTGTTTAAAACTTTGATGCAGAATTTATATTTTTAAATCCTTTGTTTTCATTTTATTATTAATTTCTATTCTTGCGTTTTGTCATTTAAAATTTGAAGTGAAGATCAGGCTATTCACCGCAATCGTACAGTTGGAAAGCTGTGGAATGATTCGTATTAGAAAAACTAAATTTGAATAGAAAACAAAAAGTATTGATTTTTATTAAAGTTATTTTTAGAAATTTGATTCAAAGTTTAAAAAAATAATGAGGATGATCAATCGCATTTAAATAATAGGCGCTTCCTTTACATCCAATCAGTTCGGGTTCGATATTGTTTTGAAAAAGTGAAAGTAGAAAAAAAATCATGGATGAAGTAAACAATGTGCTCGATATTTCAAAGGATGACAAGTTGTATGGAGATGTGATAACTTTATCTGACTCGTCTGCTAATGGAACATTTCTACTCCACCACTTCCTTTCATTTTTCCTCAGCAGTAATGTTGATAGAAATGTTTGCTTTGTATCACTTACACAGTCCTTTGGTCACCACAAATCAGTTTGTCAAAAACTTGGAATTAATTTAGCACAAAAAATAGAATCATCTAAACTAAAGTTCTGCGATGTGCTGAAGGCCTTTGGGAATCGATTTCTGGATATACATACTGATAATTGTGTGAACAGTTTAGATTCTTTACAGGGAGTCTATGAGATGATCAAAGCTAACTATTCAGAACTACAGAATAAACAGGGCGAGCCACCAGTTGTGATTGTTGATAGCTTGAATGTTTTACTCAGCCTTGGATACCAAGTTAAAGAGATCAGTGCATTTATTCAGTATCTATGTCAGCTAATTTCATCCCCGAAGTCAGATTCCAGGGGCACTCTAGTTATGTTTATCAGTACTGGGGAAGATGAAGAAGTAAAGCTTGTTTGGAAGACACTTTTGCACATGAGCAACCTAGATGTTCATATATCAGGTCTTGATAGTGGATATTGTAAAGATGTACATGGCAAGGTACTAAAAAGATGATTTTTTCAGGGTTTAAAATTTCCACTAGCCATGTGGGCTAAACAATTAAACAGATACTGTAAACCAAGTTTTATTCGTGTACGGGAAATATTGCTTAGCATTTGTAGAGAATGTTTTCTCAGTCGCGAGCATTAATCGTTGCGGATTGATTTCAAAGTGAGGAATTGCAAATAAAAAATGACACAAATAATAGAAGGTTTACAGTATTTTAAAATGCTCACACTTTTGAAACAGAACTAAGAAAGATCATACAGTAAAATATATAACTGGGCTGATTTTCTTGAATGCAGAAGTTCAACTTTGGAGAATATCTACATTCAGAGTGTAGGATGTAGGGTTTATATAATGGGGTTGTTTGCCTCATGATTACATTTGCCGACTTGTTTCTGTTTAGAAGTGTGGAATGACAGGCATAAAAACCTGTTACAAATACCCACTGAATAGGTCTGTAAATTAGGACTTTTGAAGAGTGAGGAATATTTTGGTTGGCAAAATCTGTGGTATACCAGAAGAAACTAATCTATAAATAGATTATGAAAAGCTTAAATTATGCTGTTTCCATGGTTTAAATCCAGATATCTCAATAAAAGCTATTCACACACATGGAGGTCAGGCCACAGATGGCTTACAGTAACTGTTAAAAATTTTAAGTCCTCAGTTAAATTTCCTTCCCCCCTTTTTTTGCCCAGTGTCAAACTTAAAATGACAATGAAGTAGCAAAGAAAAGGGGGCGGAAATCTATAGTTTTGCTCGTTACAATGAGTTTATCAGTCTATGTTTTGGATATTTAACATATAGACATTTTTATTGCATCAAATGATTTCTATCAAATGGATGTATTTGACACTGACACCATTCTTTTTCAGATCGAAGTCAACAGAAGAAATTGTCTCAGAAAGAACAACTCAAAATGCATGCAGTTTAAAGTTAATGATAAATCTGTTACTTTCTTTGCCTCTGGAATGTCCAAAGCTGTCCTTGGCTGAATTATAAAGTATAAATATCAGTAAAAACTTAATAAACATTTAACTATTCTTTGTTAATTTTTTTGTACCCCTGTCTTAGAAGGTAAAGTGTGATGGATTTCTCAGTTTCATTTTAATTAAACCTTGTTGGAATTATCTAAATTCTTATTCATTTACTTTGCTTTCATTTAACTTGAATTTTGAGGAATGCATTTTCAGCCATTTTGTCACTTTACAAGTCTATTTTCTAAAAGTCAGGTTTATTCTAGCTGTTGTGCAGCCAGATTTTTTACAAGCTTCAAATGGGAATAAATTGATATATTGCTTAGATGGTATGTCAAGATGTTGATCCTTTCTCATATTTCAAAGGAACAAAAATTATTGAAACTGAATTCAGATGGACTTTGTGTGCATATTTAATTATACATGTATATACATGTACATGTATATATTAGATATATGTCTTTCATAATTTGATATCATAGGTACTATACACAGGCCTTTGGATCGCTTTAAAAAAAATTGTGTGTGTAAAAAAAAAATTTTTTTTTTCAACACCTCAATTTTTTTTCTAAGCGATCTAAAGGCCTGTGGTACTATATAAGAGTATGAGGTAGTAAATATGTAATCAAGGTACATGTACTAGAATACACGGTATATGTATATTGGGTAGATTGGAACGGCAGGGTCATCCATCCACTACTACCTTTATAAAACATATGCTAAGTTATATCTTAAGCTGTCAAGAATTCAAGAATATATCTCTGATATTGAGCTTTCGGTGTCTTAATGGATGGGATACCATTATTTTTGGGATATTGTTCAAATATGAACGCCCTATCATATGTCATTCAAAAGTAATCTGACACCAAATGTAAAATTTTTGAAAATGAGGTCAAACAGGAAGTTCAAAGTCAAGGGTAAAAAATCACAGCATGATCGGAAATATCTTGTCATACGTAATGCATGTCAAATAGGAAAGCCCTATCTTTTCTCGTTCAAAAGTTATGAGAAAAGGTAACATTTATGAAAACTAGTTCAAGGTCACCGGGTCAAAAGTCAAAGTACATTTAAAAGGGTCTTGTCAAATAATATGTACATGTATAATATGAAAGCCTTATCTTTTCTCTTTCAAAAGCTATGACCAAAATAAAGTAATGTTAAAATTTTTGAAAAGGAGGTCAAACTTCTAGGTCATGGGGTTAAATCAAAGAATATTTTAGAAAGTCTTGTCACAGATAATGTACTTATGAAATATGAGAGTCCTTTCTCTTTTCTTTCAAAGTTATGACCAAGATAAAGTTGTTGTGACAGACTGACAAACAAATGAGATTATCCCCTAGCTTCCACAATAGCTCGGAAAAAATTCATGTTATGTCTACATTTATGTAATTAGTTTAAAATAATAAATAGAAATTTAATGTTAAAAAATTGTTTAACAGTTGGAGGAAGTACTCATGCACTTACTGGTATATATGCACTAAAGTATTTTAAATATATTCTTTTCCATATTTTTTTGTGGCTTAATAAACAGAGATTTCCGAGTCAAAACTATCTTTTATATATTTATTTTTTGGAGAAATTGAGTTGGAAAAAAATTACATATTAATCAAAATCCTAAGCAGATATGTTCTGAGAAGTAAACATTATCTTGGCTAAGTAGAATGTGGAGAATATATTTTAATTGCATGTTCTTAGTTTCCTCGTACGGCTCTTTTGACACTTTTTACACTTCAACTTGTCATTTCATGCCTGGGTCTTACCCCGGCACACATACAAAGAATGAATCTACACTATTTAGGATGCTAATTAACTTTCCCGATTTCTTCAGAATCAGAATAAATCATTTTTAAATAAGTTTTAATGATTTTTACATAAAATTCAAATATTGAATCAAGTAAGGCAAATATTTCAAAATTTTTGTAATCTTTTTATTTACTTACTAAGCAGACAATTAATTGTTATCATTTTATATAACAAAGTAGAATCAATGAAAAATATTTTAATATTACTTTGAATAAAATAAATTGTAATGGGAAGTAACTCTAAAAAGTACAACTACCTTCCTATAGGGCCTATATGGAAAGAGAATACTAAACCAGCAATAGGAAAAATATATTTGAATTGAGTGGGGATTGCAAAACAGTAGAACGCGGGGGAGTAGGAACATGCCGTTGGAGAGGGGGCCATCCACCCACTTATTTCTTGGTATAGTCCACAGGCACTTGACGTTACTTAAATAATATATCCCTCTACCTATTAATGGATATTCAGGGGTCTAAATGTCATGGTATCCATGAGAAAGGATCTTGTCGTGCAGTAATTAGAGCAAGTGGTGGTCTTGCTCCATAGAGGTTATTTTTTAATTATGTGAATTTTCATTTTGAAGGTACATCATGTCCTTGACAAGTGGCTTGAAAGTCTGACGAGATACTAACATGAAATTTACGCAACATCGAAATGAAATGCCTCATTATAACCATGAAATCAAGAAATTGTTTTATTCTATGCGTAATTAATCCATTTGTTCTTCGTAACTGAAAACATATTAGGTGAACACTTAAAAGTTAGCTTCTATGTATTTACACTGTTAATGAAATCGATAGTTCCCTCCCTGATATTATTTTCCATGTGGTGAAGGTGATTGCATATACATCCCCATATATATTTCTTCTCTATTTCCATTATTGCTGGATACTTGACCCAGCTACAAAAACTGAATTTTTCACTCATATTAACAATGAAAGGTCCTTGTCAGGCTTTATAATTTTATTGTTCTAAATTTATTAAATCCACATAATTTTGAATGAGTTTTACGACAATTTAAAATTTTGAGACTTTAAAAATACATGTTCTCTGATAATTGATGAAAAATGTTTATTTTTCATATTATAAAATTAGTTGTTATTTATTAGCATTAAAAATGAGAAATTTTGCTCTTTTTAATATTTGAAAATGTATTTGGAATAGAAAAATCTTATATGGGAGATAACTCTAAAATGAATCTACCATTTTCATAACGTGATTTAAAATTAAAAGTAAGATTCTTTTATGAAATTTATGATATTGCCTAATCTGATTAGGCATCGTGTCTTGAAACATCCGTTATAAAAAATATACCAAGCTTTTTCCAGGGGAATTTTTATTTTTTGAATGTAAATTGTAGAATGAAATGCATTATAACGATATGCATTCACAATTAATTATTTGTCACTTAATGCTATATTCGTTAAAAAAGGGGGAAGTCAGTGAGTTAACTTATAAAGTGATAAAACAGGCATTCAAAAAAAGAGCTCAAATTAATGCATGGTTCAATGATATATTTTGCACCGACTGATCAGATACTAAATAATGAATGGCTTGGTAGATTTCACATTACTGGAGGTTCTCCCGCTGGTATCAATATCACACCATTAAATGCAAAATATTTTGCTCGTTTTTAAGTTAAATTTTTTTCTATGAAGGTATGAAATAAAAAAAATAATAAAACATGGATTTCACATCGATTCTGTTTTTCCAAACCACCAGACAATACGTCTCGAAATCGAGGAGTTTTAATTTCTGTAAATTATACATGAAGTATATTGTGTTTTAGCATCATCGCAACGCGCCGGAATCTGTAACTACACAGCTAGGGCATGCAAGAACAAGCACCAAGCGATGAGACAAAACTCAGGAATTCTGTGAGACAAATTAGAAAATTTTATTAGGTAGGTAAAGTTCACGTTTTCGTATCAAGAGAATATTAAAAACAGGGTATCCTAAGGAACCGTAACTTCGGGTTGTCTCTGTCCCTAGGTGGGACTCTCAGGGGATATGTTTTTCTTTCGCACTACACGAGTTTATGACCCAGTAATTGATTTTCATCTAACTTACTAGTAAATGGGTTTTTATTATCATTTAGATAATATTAAATTACTAATAAAAGAGGGGGATTATAAGTTGAATACTGACTGGGTTTTTATAATCATTAAGATAATATGAAATTTCTATACTGAGAGGGGGGTTAGTTGATAACTGGGTAACTCTAGGCTTGGTACAATGTATTTCGCCTGCCCATTCTCTTCTTACCAAGTAACCCCTCAGTTAGTGATTTTTGGGTTTTTTCGATTATTACAACACCCATGCCTCAGATTTCATGCATTAAGTCGATTGAATTCTTTTATCTTTATCATTATCATGAAAATCATTTAAATCTGTTAGTATCAGCTGTTTACAAACCCAAGAACATTTTCTTTTTGAAATCTCTCTCTAGTCATACTAATTGTCATCTTTAAATCTTCTCTTTTTGGTACTTATATACTTCACAACCACTTTGATGATTTTTATGACATGCTTCCTCTGTGTGAATGTCGGTCTGTATACTCCGTAACTTCGAATATTATCAACTTGCTTCTTCCGACAGGAACATTCATTGCTCTTCTAAGGATTCCTTTTTGGAATAGATTTAAGAGCATGTTCTACGTATGAACAATTTCTCAAACGAGGTAAATTATTGACAAACAAGTTGATGAAACAAGAAGGCCAACTTTTTCAATACCAACTTCTTTCAGTACCAATTCTTTGGCATACAATTAGACTTCATTTCCCTGCTATCACTTTACTGTAATGTAAAAGTAATGTTGGGAAAAAAGTGCCCCCCTGTTGCTACGGGCTTGTCAAGGAAGTGTTAATTACCTTCCTTCCCAGTAGTTAAATTGCTTCCCACGGGCATTTATTACTTCCCCAGGAACTTCCTTCCTTCTCTTTATTTTTTCTCCGTTTGATTAAATAAAATAGAAGACTGATTCTATCTTTTTGCTATAATATTATAGGTTTATCACTGACAGATGGGTAAAAAGAGCAGCAAACTAAAACCAGACACACTGGAGGACCTAAAATCACAGACCAAATTTAGTGATGCGGAAATATTAGAATGGTATAAGGGATTTAAATTCGAATGTCCAAACGAAGAATTATCTATAGAGGAGTTCCGAAACATTTACCGGGATCTTTTCCCGACCGGAAATGCAGAAAAATTCGCCGAACACGTCTTTCGAGCCTTCGATGAAAATCGAGACGGAATCTTGGATTTTCGAGAATTTATGTGTGCTCTTAGTGTGAGTGCAAGAGGCACGGTGGAATCTAAAGCGATGATGGCATTTAAGATCTACGACTTGGATAGGGATGGGTTCATCACTGAAAGTGAAATGACTGAAATATTGAGGGTACGTTCTTATTTTAAAGTTACAATGTTTTTTTTTAATTCACGTTTACATTTATTTGTCATGAAATACACAGTACTGTGTAAGATTGAAGCATCAAACTTTTGTAGGCAATGAACAAGATGACAAGAGAGAACAACATGGGTCTGTCCCCCGAGGAGAAAACAAGGGAAATCTTTCTAAGAATGGACAAAAACCAAGATGGAAATCTGTCCATGTCGGAATTCGTTAAGGGGGTGCAGACCGATTCATCTATAATCCACATTCTCACTTCCGCTTCAAATACAGGATGACATTTTCGATTATGCATTTGACAATTTCTAATATTTCATTTGTGACGTTGATCTTTCTAGCTAATACATTTTGTACTTAAAATGTATACCAACACTAAGCTTAATTCACTATAAATCTTACATCTTCTTTATAGTATATGTAGTTTTACGCTGAAAATGCAAAAAGATGATTTGCCCTATGCCATTATTTATTCAAAATGTTATCGTAGTAGACTTATTTCTTCTGGCCAAAGACCAGAAAAAGCTTGCTTTATGGTACATTGAATTTCAAGTTGAATTAGTTGTCTTCTGACCACATGTTTTATTCAAGAGAGAAAAAAAAAGTTAGGATATTTTTCGCTAAATTTTTTAAGGGGAAAAACTACATGTACATATACAATAGAAAAGACAGATCCCTGCCCACTCTATATCATTCACTGGTACTTGGATATTTTGCTGGGAAAGAGAGAATGTCAACTTTCCAACTATGTAGTAGAAAACCTACTTCCTATCTCAATTTATTATCACGAAATAATAATTATATACGACCCTTGGGATGAACATACGCTATCTCGTGTAAATTCAAAGTACCCGCAACGCAAAGTAACACAGTTTTAAGTTCTCAAGTAAGTTTTACTATGAAAGCCCAGTCTCCGATTACAGAACAATATACTGGTATCAAATTACACATGACCTCTCTCAGTATTAAACTTTTCCTAGAACGATCTAAAAAATATATTCTACTCTGTTTATACTAGTATACAAATGTATGCTGTACATATACAAATGTAGTGGGCCAAGGCATACAAGATTTTTTTTATCGAGAAGTAGAAAATTTGTTAAAGCCACTGGCAAAAAGTCCAATATCTTGTAATTTGAAAAGCAATTTTTATGGCCTCTTGGACCGGGGTTCTGGTTTTAGGGTTCTATCATTTGTGAAAATGAATTACATGTAATTCTTTGAAAATGAGTATTTATTTAGTAGACAAACTATAAGTGTAAGGTTATGATGAGCAAGAATGCCTTTAAAAATTGTAAAATTTATTACCCGTGGCCTGGGGGTCTGGATAACATTAAGGCTCCTAATTCATAAATAAAAATGCATTAATTAACACTTTGATTTTTACCCTACTTAATCATTTGGTGAGTATACCAGAACTGTAAGTTTTTGGCCACTGGGTCAAGCGTTCTGATGCTTCAGACCAAAAAAGAATTCAGCGAGAAGTTCTAAAATGTTATTAACTTATTTTCAACTGTATACAAACCATTTCCATATCCGTGAACAATTCTAGAGAGAGACGTTAAAAAACATACAAACAAACACAACTATTCCAGTCCACAAAAAAACTTGTCCGAACGTGAAAATCCTGGCTCGTGTGTGTGTATGTGAGGGTGTGTATGTGACAGGGTGTGTGTGTGTGTGTGTGTGTAGGGGGGGGGGTGTTAGTGGCTGACCTCTGACTTCAAATGCTTAACAAAGGTCCGCATTTTCTAGGGGGTTTCCGTTTTTTAGGGGGGGGGGGTTCCAAGGTCACTTCTTACTTCATAAACTTGGTTTTGTGTATCAATTTAATATCTCGGCAAATTTCAGATTCCAGCCCCCCCCCCCCCCCCCCCCCCCCCCCCCCGACGCCCCTCTAGATCCGTGCATGTCGTAAATTTACCTAAGTACCTTGCCATTTGTCGTTTTTAGAATTACTTTGTTAAAAATAATTCTGATTGTACACACAAGTAATCTTTTTTAAGTTGACATCAAAAAGATGCTTGAGTTTCTGATTGTCAGTATCTGTGTTGTTTTTTGAGACCTGGTCTTCCAACAATCTATTGGAATTCCCATGGGTACCAATTGCGCCCCCGTTGTTAGCAGACCTACTTTTATATTCATATGAAGCAGAATTTGTCCACAATTTTATGCTTGAAAGGACGAAAACACTTGCCGTGGCCTTCAACTCGACGTTTAGATACTAGCATATCGACGACCGACGTATTGTCAATAAACAGTGGTAATTTCAGTATTGGATATCTAATTCTTACTGGAAAAAGACACTAATGGTAATCTATCAATAAAGCTCTATGATAAACACGAAGACTATAACTTCCCTTACTTATATTACTTATACTTACTTCTATCGTCAACTTCCCTTATTACTTACTTAGGAAGCAATATACTTTAATCACCTGCAAAACGGAGTTTATATATATCTCAGTTGATTCGATACGCAAGAGCATGCTTTATTTTTTTTTAGACGAGGTAAATTATTGACAAACAAGTTGATGAAACAAGAATATCAGCAGTCTCGTTTAAAGTCATCATTTCGTAAGTTCTATGGTCGATACAATAACTTTGTCAGCAAAATCATTTTATCATTGAGTCAAATGCTGGCTGACGTTTTTCATACTTATGGTAAGTCCATTATTTATTCACCGAATTGACGACGGATTTTTCCGTTATTTCCCGATAATGACAAGGAGGTGCGTGTTTGCTCTGCTCCTATTTTGTATTTTTTATGGACTTTTGATCTCGAATACTATTTGTTATCTTCATACGTTTCATTTACCTATGATAATTGATTACTAAAAATAGAGTAACTATTAAACAGGGCGATCTTATTAAAGAATTGAGCAAAAATTATACAAAAACAACCTGAATCGTTTTCTTTAATGATGAATGATTGATAAAACCGATGCCTATAATATAGATAACCGTTAGAACGATCGGAGACATCAGATACAATAGGATATGGACTGTTTAATCTGATAAAATTTTTAAAATTAATATAGCTTGACATGGAAAGCTGCAAAAGTATGTTCTTGTTTCATGTTACCTCATATCAAATTTTAAAAAAGAGTAAAGTGTGACGGAATATCAAATATTATAAAGAGGGGGAGAGGGCAGGAATACTAGTATATAAAAGTCTATAAACGCTACAATAAGGAAAAGCTGCTGGTTCCACTGGGAGAAATTACACGGTAGGTGAAAATTGTCTATCAGGGTTTTGGCTTTAGCTTTAAAAAAATAAATTCTGACGTCCTGTAAAGAAAGCAACATATTTGTTAAATGCGTTGTGTTGATCATGCATGGGTTAAACTGAATTAAAATTACTGTTTTTTTCTTTTTGTATTTGTCCCTAATGATCGTTTTATAATATTATTCATGAATACTAAAGTCCATATCAAAGGGCAGATCACTTCAGCTGCATAAAATTAACATGAAGTGAACTCTTTTGTGTGTAATATTTAGAACTTCCTTAAATATGTTAAAAATAGACAACTACATAGAATATATGTAGGAAAATACAAATATTTGGAATGCTTGCAGACGTTTGGTCAACATTTACTCGTTTTTTTTCTTTCATTATTCGGTTTTGGTTTGTAACGATCGTTTGCTTTCTTGTTTTGTTTATTTGTTCTCTTTTTTATTTTCTCTATGACGAAAAGTTTGTAGTGAAGAGTAATAAAATACATATTCTTAAGTAATCACTGTCTAGTTAGTATAGTATACCAGGGCATCAACTATAGTGGGAAACATGAGATAATTTGCATAAATTATACCATGTTTCCAACTATCGTTGATGCCCTGGCATACTATACTAACTAGACAGTGATTCCTTATATTTCCATTTCGTTGTGATTTGTGAAATAAAATTGAAGATTAAGGCGTTAAAAATGTAGACATGATTTGATTAAATTACACGAGGACTCTCATGCCAATTTCAATAGTCTTCGCCCATGCACTGACGTTGAACACAAAGGCAGCCGCACGACATTTACATGAATATTTGGCCGGCCTCCTTAGCGTCAGACACAGAGACATATTCGCACGAGATTTGTATGCATATTAGGGCTCCTTAGTTCCTGACCTATCGACCTTCTTAATTTACATTCCGGTAGAATTACCAGGAAACAAATAAACTCTGCTAACTTTCTAAGAGTTTTCACAGAGAAAAAAAATGGAAATATACTAGTACGTATACATTTCGTGATTTTAAGGTAGGATTCTTCTCATATTTCTAATATTTAAAAATTAATGAAATTTTCACAGAATCGAGAAGACAATATCAATAAGTGATAGTGTCAGTGAAATAAAATTTGACCGTTTTATATTAGGGGCAAGGTCAGGTCAAGGTCATTATCTTTTTCCTTGACAATAAGAATACAAAAATACTGTTGCCAATCATGTGATACCTGCTTCTATTTCAAAAGTTTAAAGATTGTTCTTTTTGATAAAAACATATTACTACTAGTATATCGGGTCTATATAGCATGATATTACCAAGTTTACATAAATTATTTAACTTAACTGGCTATTGCATTATCCGAATTTTCTCTGTTTTTCTTAATTTTTTAGAATATATTAGTTCTTTTCATATGCTTCCTATATTTAACTTTTCCTTATTTTCACATATAATAAAGTTGTCTTATAAATGTACAAAATGATACAAAAACAAAATGTTTTGATCGTTTACTTAGAGAGAAAAAATACTTATTATGGATTTTTGGCTCAAATCTGCACTTTGACAGGAAGCTTTTAAAAGCTAACAAAGTTCTAGTTTGTTTGAAAAATCATATTTATTTGATATATTTTTAAAGTTTAGTTCCTCATTATCAATTTAACTTACATTTGAAAATTTCTCCAAGTCTTAGATAATGTGTAAAAATTATAACTAAATTCATTGTTCTATTATAATTTTGAGAGGCAGAAAAGAAGATATTTTCATATGCCAACATTCCGCCAAAAATATAGTCCCTGCTAGTTTTCAAACGCAGTTCACTATTTCTATTTAAAGTTGTACAATTGTGATGAGGAAAGAAAAATATGGTCTTATAAATTCCTTACACCTCAATATATAAGACATATAAGCAAATATACTTTGAATGTTTCATGTAGTCAGAAACCAGAGAAGAATCCTACCTAAAGTAACAGAGATGACATCTTCACTGGCCAAGTGTTCGATTCGTTTAACCTCATGAGGGAGATGAGGGTACACGAATCCATGACACTTTGCTAGCCGAAATGCAGAATTTGTTGCCTTTTATAGTATACTCGAACTTAGTATATAACCTTTTTTTAAGTTCATTTTAAAGATTTTGAAAGTTTTTAAAGATGCTGACGAATGTTCAACTAATAATGGAAAGTGAAAAAAGGGATTATATAAGCTTGTCTTTGTTTTTTTTTTTTGTAGGGACATGGGTAAGAAAAGTAGTACACTAAGACCAGAAACCTTGGAGGATCTTAAGACGCAGACAAAATTCAGTAACGCCGAAATCCTAGAATGGTACAAGGGATTTAGACTAGAATGTCCAAGCGGGGAATTGACGATAGAGGAATTTCGTAAATTATACAGAGGTCTTTTTCCAAATGGGAACGCAGAAAAATTCGCCGAACACGTCTTTCGTGCTTTTGATGAAAACCGAGATGGGACTTTAGATTTTCGAGAATTTATGTGTGCTTTAAGTGTGGGCTCAAGAGGAACCGTGGAAAACAGAGCAAAGATGGCTTTTAAGATCTACGACTTGGATAGGGATGGATTTATCACTGAAAATGAAATGACGGAAATCTTGAAGGTGGGACAGGCTGTAATATTAATAATACCATTCCATTCATTGCGATGCTTATCTAGAGAATTTAAACTGTTTACTATAATATACCAGGCATTAATATGATGTGTTATGTGTATTTTATCGGTAGGTAATCAGTAAATGTATCAATGTAAGGTGTTGATTACCCATGTGATATATGTATCTCGTATGTCCAATCTGGTAGCCAGTAGCCTCGTTGATCGGGTTTACCAATACTTAAATAGAAAATCGAGTTAAAAATTAATTCTGATTTTTTTTCATGCACCAATTAAAATGTCAAATCATTCCTCTGTACTATTATTTGAATGGAAAGAATGCAAAGTTCAAAGTTGTGTTTATGCTGTTGTTCTGATTCAGATTAGCACCGTATGTCGGAGAGGGGTCATTCCACCTAGAACCTCACCCCCACCCTTATAATTAATTTATCTCCTGGTAGATTTTATTTAAAAATTGTAACTCAAATTACTTAATTGTGTTTTAGTCTTTGTTGTTGGAAATGACGCCTTTCTAACTAAAAATAGGATTGGTAGGAACCTTTCACCAATGTAAGCTTCTAAACGTTTCTAACATCGTTCACTGCGAGTCGATATCCTACCGCTGGAGAAAAAACAATTCTTTAAAATTATGCAAACTGACTGTATAAATTGCTAGTTATATAATTTTTGATTATTTAATAAATTGAAGGCAATGAATAAGATGACAAGCAGCAATAGAACCATGGATCTTTCACCCGAAGAAAAAACAAAAGAAATCTTTTTGAGACTGGACAAAAACCGAGATGGAAATTTGTCCATGTCCGAGTTCATCAAGGGAGTGCAGACGGATTCCTCCATTATGCGTATCCTCACGGGTACCTCCAACTGTATGACGATTTGACTTTTTAAATGCACTCTTTGAGAACTTGGCAGATCTTTACTATACCCATAGTTTTGTGAATATTAACTTGTGTAATTAATAAAAATATCTTAAATGGTTTAATTCATAGTATTTTTCTTATCATAAATGTTGATGTGATCAAAGATGATAAGATAATTCAAGGAAATCAACCTACGTTTTCCAACATCGTTACCAATTTTAACAAAAAGCAGGCAAGAAGCAAAAGATTTCTATGACGCTTTAACTATTTAGAATGACAAGAAAAAATACTAAGACTAGTGAAATTAAATTGGAGTATCTAAGAAAAAATATTGATGAATTCTGTTGGAAAAAACCTCAAACCTATTTACAGGTTTTGTAAAGCACAACAAAAGACACTTTGTTACGCTTTTTTTTGGAATTCGAGCTTTTTGAAGAGATTTCGTAAAATGTATTGAATTGGGTTAAAGAACATTTTGGAGTTGATATAAATTAAACTAAAATGAGATTTTGTTGTGAGTGTGTCTCTGTGTGAGGGTGTGTTTGAACCAATATTTCATTACTGATCCCAGTACAACATCTATATTTTCCCTTGTTATGTTTATTGAATGTCTCTGTCATTAACTAAATACTCTTACACACTATCGTTGGTATAGGTATGTCTGTTTTTTTTTTTAGTAAATAGTAATATTGGCCATTTAATACCAAGAGGTCTAATGATTAACCATGAATTTATCAAGCTATGGTCAGTTCGTCTCCAGAAAGAACTGAATCACTGGGCTCATTTGACAAACAACAGATTGGTGTGTACACTATATTCATTATCATACTCGTGTAATTGTCTCCTTATAAAGAAGGATATTTACAAACAAGTTAATGAAATAAGGATATTAAGACTGATATCTATATTTTTGCTTCAGTTGTGATTATTACGTTACTAGTACTCTTAATTTGAAAACAGTATCTGTACTCTATGTCGACAAGAATATGTTCAGCTCATGGTTTTAGCTATTTATTAAAAAAACAGCGTAGGATTGAAGACAAAATGAATTGAAATACGAATCAGGCTAGACAAAGGGCAAAGTATTAAGCCTGCATTTTGCTTTCACTTTGTGTAAGAAGCACTGATAGAAAAGAACAAGCACACAGTTAATATTTCATTCATATATTTAATCAACAATAACATAATGGAACAATGGTGACATTCATAGCAACTTCTGGCGCTGAAGGGACCTACGAACGAACTGTCCAGCAGACTGTGTGTCTAACCTAAAGAATAGAAATACTTAGATTAGTACTATAGTGGTAATTAAAAATATCTTGCGAGATCTATACTAAAAATTATAAATTCTTGGAAGTTATATTTAATTAATCTATTAAAAGTTTCTCGAGTATATACATTATAAAATAAATTTATTGATTCATTTGAAAAAAGGAAGCGTATTTTGATAATGTTCTTACTTCCTGGACAGTTCGGCCGTGTACACATTTAACCACATGGACAGGGCTTGTGATTTGTGTCTAGTTTCTGTCAGGACTCTCTCTGTAAGGAAATACACACAGTTAGTCACATGATTTATTTTCCAAATTATTTTGATTTTCGTTTTTCTTAAAAAAAAAAATACTGTTTATCAGTTATACTAATTTACCATTCTCTTTGTGCCTTTCCTTTAGGGTGTTCAATTCAGCAACGAATTTCATCCTCAAATGTCTGTTTTCTGCAAAGGTGGGTGAAAATATATATTAGGCCGTATATCAGACATCGTTATATATAAAGAAAAAAAAAATAATTTGAATTTAAAGATGTAAGGTTAATAATAACCTTCTGCCAGATTGGCCACTGTCCTGTGCATCCGCCCAAGATGCTCGCTCATCTCAAGCCCCATCCAAATAACTGATATACACAAAGCCACAAAGAAGAAAACAGCACCCAAACGTACACAGTCTTTTGTAGAGAAGGAAGAAAGGAAATCCATGACGAGAGAGAGTTTATTAACCGAAAGAACTTGCTCCATAAATACGAAACTTTGTCCAAAGAGTGATGAAATGTTGTTCAAGATGTTGCCACAGTACTCAAAAACACAAGCTGACACACTAACGGCGTGATCCCCAAACTGAATATACCATGTCTCAACATTGTCGAAGATGTCTACCAACACTGAACGAGTGTCTGAGATAATGGTGATAGCGAAAGTGAACAGAGAGTCCAAAGCACAAATACTGCTGGTGGCGAGAGAGGCCGAGAGATGGAAGACCTTCTCATCGACACTGCACAGCGTTTGCTGAGAAAAAGAAAGAGAAGAGACAGAAATTATAGAATAGAAGACAGTTGATCAGATGCTACAGTTCAAATGGAGATAAAGATGGCCGAGGCCTAATCTTACCGAAATGTGCCAAGTTGTTTCTGTTGTTAGGCTCCACATACCCTGTACAAATCTGAAATAAATAAAAAAAAATACATTGTAGTTTTAAATTTTGAATACCAGTACATAAATACGTGTACATATTTTGCACCAGATTAGACTGGTAAACATATTTACACATGATCATGTTTGCAATGTGTACCCCCCCCCCCCC
>PRKT01000018.1:604132-616593 GCA_003671525.1 Saccostrea glomerata | reverse complement strand
CCCCCCCCCCCCCCCAACAAACACGACATTATAATGTAGCGCTTATGCAAAATTAAGTGTGAAAACAGCTCAATATGATTTTAATATTCATCGCTGTAATGAGTTTTTGTTTTTAAAATGAATTCAAAGGGAGAAAATTTCCAACGTCCGCAACGGTTACGACCGTATCTAAGGAGAATTTTTAATGGCGCCAGCCTATTATCCGCTGGAAGAAATTATTCTTCAAATTTAAAATTAATAAGCCTGTGTTCTCTCTTTTTATTAATTCCATGTCAAGACTGCACTTACTCATACATGTCTGGCATTTCCGGGATGGTGGCCGGGCCAGCAGGAATCAACAATAGAATGAATACTAAGGAGACGATGCTCATCTTGCAACTCTTGTTTTGCGACTGATGCTGGGTTACGGGAGGGCTTGTATATATACCCTCCTGTATTTTTGTGCCCTCTCTGATTGGTTCAATTTTGAGCGCGCTGATTGGCGATTAACGACCACCTTGAAAAGAGCGCGAAAATGTTACGGACAGCTGTAGGCCATCTTGAACAACGAATTTGTGTTACTGGTACCAAGTAAATTAAGCATCATGTCAAAATATTCAGGTTAAATTGAAATATTATATCGGTTAAGAAGTCAAAAATAGGTCAGCTTTCATAATGTGTTGAAATTATGGACAAACTGTGTTTATTTTTCGAAAATTATTCAAATTCGTGATATTTTTGAAGTGTTTTTCAGTATCAGGGAACTGTAATTAATTTTTTACTATCAGCTGAATTTCTTCTGAAAAACATTAAGATTAAAGAAATCATGTAGAGAGGCTTCATTTGGCACGTAAGATTGCAGCCTACAATGAATTTATGTATCGTAATATTGTCTTGATATTGAAAAACAAAACACAGGCAGCAAAAGTAGCCAAAAATGAAAACCTAAGTTACCCTTTTTTGCACTTATTGCATTTTTTACCTAATATTTCGGAGAGGAAAATACTAAAACTGCTTTAGAGAGTTGAAAAAACTTTGAATTCCACTTAAATAAGCTTTTATTACAAAGTTTGGGATCCCTTACTAAACTTCCTTTTATGCGCCATGTTGTTTACATTAGCTACGAAGCGTCATGGTAACGGTATGCATTCGGAGTACATTATGTATCTATCGCTAACGTATTGTTCCGAGTATTTTTCGCGGGGAAAACAGATTATCACATGTTCAAATACAATTTCTGGGATTGTTTATTAAACATTTGACTGAATAAAAAATCTGTTCATCTTGTAGGGTTTTTGATGGCTGTAGTGTTAGATAAGTCCCCTACCGGTCTCATTTTGATGGGATTTTTTTTTGGACCCAGCAAAGGGGCACAACTTTTGCAAAGTGATAGTCTTAGTTGCAATAGCTGCTTCTTTCCCCGATTGAAATTCAACCTTCAAAGTTATACCTTTATCGGACATCTACATGTATAAGAAATAAATTTGCATGAAACTTGAATAGGCTTATCTCCGTGTTCATGAAAGACTAATCCAAACGGTTAGGCCTTACAGTGAGGGTGAAATTCAAAATGGTCAAAATACAAGAAAAATAGCTCAGCTTACCTTCAAAACGAATGCAAAAAGCCCCTTCAATGCATATCGGAAATCCAGTTAATGAAATCCTTTTAATAATATCAAATGAATTTTGTATTAGAGCGATTGGTGGTAACTGGCCTGGTCATGGTGTAGCACTGCGAGAATTGCTATGAAGTGACGTCATATTTTACATCAAAGGGAGGCGATTTTGCTGAGTTATCTTTCTTTCATTGGACTGTTTGCTGGTTGTCCGGAACTTGTCCCATCCCCTAACACACAAGTATACACCCTGGCACACACCCACACACTCAATTTTTGTTGCTAAAAGTTCAAGTACTACAAATTTCCAGATTTAAACGAAATGTACCAAAATGAAAAAATAAGATCCCCCCCTCCGCCCGAAACCCCAATTATTTTTTTTTTCCTTGTTGGATTTTTTAAAAGGTTTTCCATCCCCTTTAAAACCGTTACTAAGGGCCTACCGCGGCATTAATGATGGATTTATAATTTAGACAAGAGGCCCACGGGCCTTATAGGTCACCTTAGTATCCCGTAACAACTTTCCAACAATTTAAAATTTGATTCGTGTTTTAAACCATAGGCCATGGATTTTTCACAATTTTGAAAGAGGCACCACTGCTTATCATAACGCTTACTTTGGTTACTTAATACCCAGAGGTAGATCAGAGCAACAAAGAGAAAATGCATTTCCACTTTGTAAACACTTGCGCACCCCCTATCCACAGGAACCACTGACCCTGGGGCAACATATTTCAAAATTGTGAAAATTTTATCATGAATCTTATTTTATCATAAATTGTTGATTAATATCAAAGTGCAGATTTCAAAGCATTAATTTATATTCAGACTATGAACCCTCCCCCTTTTATTACCTCTGACCCAGAAGCCCGGAAATAAACCATATTAGAAGAGGCAGATTTCTTCATCATAAATATGTACTTAGATCATTGGCATAAAACCCAGGAGCAAAGGAAAATATTTTCAAAGAATTCATGCATTTTCATTGTATAAACAATAGAGTCCCATCCTAACACAAGAAGCCCTGACCCAGGGGCCCTGAAATTCACAAATCTCAAAAAGGCATCCTTCCTCCTTATAACTATGTACATAGTTCATTGGTTTAATATCCAGGTGTAGAAAAAAAAAATTAAAATAAATTATGCATTTTCACTATATAATCTATATAGCCCCGCCCTAGCACTAGAAAAGAAGAATTTCAAAGAATTTATGCATTTTCACTATATACTAGTAATGTATGTAGCCCTGCCCTAGCCTTAGAACCCCTGACCCTGCATGGGGCAATGAAATTCACAATTTTGGAAGAGGCAGCCATATTCAATTTACCTATGCATTTGGTTAGGTTATTTAATGCCTAGAAGCAGAAAAGAAGAATTTCAAAGAAATAAAGCATTATCACTATATAATCTATTTAGTCCCGCCCTATCACTAGAACCCCTGACCCTGGGGCCATGAATTTCACAATTTTGGTAGAGGACTCAATGTTAATTACAATCATACCAACAGTTTGACTGCTTGATGTGAATGATTAAAGAAGATGATTTTTAAAGATTGCCCTAATTTTAGTAGTTTTGGCCTGATCCACCAGACCCCAGGGAAGCAGGGACCATGAAATTCATAATTTTTGTTCCCCTTCACCCATAGATGCTTTATGCTAAAATTGGTTGAAATTGGTTCAGCAGTTTCAGAAAAGAAGCTGAAAATGTTCAAATGTTAACGCACGACCAACGACGACGGACGAAAACGGATAGCAATAGGTCACCTGAGTTTACTTATGTGACCTAAAAATCAGGTAAAAAATAATTCAGTTACTAATGAATATGAAAAAAAGCCAGCCATTGCATGAGACATACATTTAGACAACCATAGTTTACTATTAATATATATTAAATGGATTAATTTTTAGGAAGATCATCGGGCTGTTTTGAATTCAGCGAAAAAGATAGTTCGAAAGAAGAATGGTAAAAAGACAACAAAAGAAAAACAAAGGAAAGAATGACCAACCAAAGACAATGAAAAGGGAAAAGAAATAATAAGAGAGAAAGAAGAATAGGCATTGAAGTAAAAAATTTAAAATGTAAGTTTCAGATGTTGAAAGGTGAGATAGAGAAGAGACTCACAACTGATGGTGTAAAGAGGAAAAATAAAAGCCAAAAATTAGAGTCAGAAGGGAAAAATAAACAAGAAATCAAGAGCTGAAACTATGCATGGACACAAACAAACCAGAAACAGAAAGAAGTGAGAAAAAAGCAGGGATAGAGAAGAACAAAAAATTATCAGAGGCAACAGAAGAGGTAAATAAAGAAGACCACAGGAGTCTCAAGTTTTTATCGTCCAAAAAAAAAAAAAAATCCGTAAAAAAAATTTCTACCCTTAATAAAATTTAGTTAAGGGTAGGAAATTTTTTTCCAGATTTTTTTTTTTTTTGATGATAAAAAATTCAGACTCCTGTGAGAAGACAAAGCAAAGACAATAGAATTACCAGATGTAAAGGAGGAAGCAAA
The DNA here is from genome assembly GCA_003671525.1 of Saccostrea glomerata. Lineage (NCBI taxonomy): Eukaryota > Metazoa > Mollusca > Bivalvia > Ostreida > Ostreidae > Saccostrea > Saccostrea glomerata. The sequence goes on along the minus strand of PRKT01000018.1, from coordinate 612,494 downwards.
CAAAGTCAACATGGCAAAGACACTTGCGGGGCCGAGAAATTAGGGAAGCAAACAAAGTCATCTAATCAGAGACACTTACTGGGCCAGATGCAAAGAGAGAAGCAAACAAAGTCAATACGGCCAAATCAACTGCTGAGCAAGGGGCAAAAAATGAAGGAAACAAAATCAACATTGCAATATCAGCCACTGGCGAAAAACTCAATAAGAAAGCAAACAAAGTCAACATGGCAAAGACACTTGCTGGGCCTGGTAAAATAAGGGAAGCAAACAAAGTCGACAAACCAAAGACACTAACTGGACCAGGTGCAAAGAGGGAAGCAAACAAAGTCAACATGGCCAAATCAACCACTGCCCCAGAGCTTAATGAAGAAGCAAACAAAATCAAATCACTCACTAGCATACAGCAAAATAAGGATGCAAACAAAGTCAACATGGCAAAGACACTAAATTGGCAAGAGGCAAGAAGGAAGCAATCAATGTTGACATGGCAAAGATACCAGATGGGTCAGAAGACCTAGAGGATGACCGCAATACTGAGCAGCTGAATAGACATTCGTTGTGGTACAAGTTTCTCTGTTGCAAGTCCTGTTTATCTGCAACCCCTGCTCACAAAGAGCTGCGACTTTACGACGATCATCCCAAACAACCCACTACAGGCGGATTGGAGCTGATCGGCGTCTAAATCGAGCAATTTGGCAAAGTATGGTCTTCATAACGACCGCACTACGATGCCCCTACGTAAAACGCGCAGCTATCACGCTTCTACTACGATGTTACGCAGACTGTTGCCGACCAGCGGCCGTGTTTACAGCGTTTACGCTACACTACCGCTACGACCTACAAGATCATACTACGACGCTATGCAGACCTAGATGACTGTACGACGATATCGCTACAGTGGTGCCGATCATTTTACGACTGTATTACACGGAGGAATGTTGAACATATACCTTGCAAACGCAGGATAGGATTTTGACGATAATGCATATATTATTTTTCACGGCCTTTACCACGTGGTGTACGGGGCATTTTTAATTGTAACTGTAACAAGATGTGAAAAGTTCGAAGACTCAACATGCTCAACTGCAAATGATCGTCAACTATAGTGTCAACCTTTACAGTAGTAGTTGACTGAAGATGATAGGTCAATTCATCAGGCTATTAAAACAAATTGCTGTCTGATAGGTCGTGGTATGATCGGAGTAAGGTCATTGTAGGTCTTCGTAGGATCGACAAGAACGTCGAGAGTTAGCAGTGGTACGAAGTAAGAACGTAGTCGGAGCGTTGCAAGAGCGTACTTCACAAGTTCCTACTCTTTTACTGTGCTTTTACTACGATCACGAAGATCTCTCCACGATGCTTCCGCGCTGCTTGTACGACTTCGGTGCTTTTATTACGCTCTTTTTACGATTTTCCCCCGATTCTTGTTGGTCACGATCCCACTACGCTTGTTTTGAGCATGTTCAAAATAAGCATGGCGAGAGCGTAGAGCTTGCCGATTATGAAGACCCTACCGAGATCATACTGCGCATATGAAAATCCCACAACGTTTTCCCTGCGATCAGACACGTCTTTCACTATAGAGCATTTTCAGTTCAAAATATGTGCTTTGCTTTAATGGCTTTATTGAGTATATTTGTAGTTTAATTTTACACAAACTCATATGCAAATCTAATTTTAAAAATCAGATCCTTTGATCCGCTCACCAGGAGATGACCCTGAATGGGGTTTCTTCAGATCCTTGTGTAGCGATCCTTATGTGAGCGGATTAAAGGATCCGATTTAAATCAGATTGACTCATTTAAATCAGATTGACTCATATACCTTTTCAGAAGAAAAAAATAAGAAGAAGGTGGAGAAAAAGGAAAAAAAGACAGAACAGGACAGGAAGAAGTAGCATTTTGGAGAGAATGCTCAATATAGCAAGGGTTTGAAAGATAAACACTCTGACGAATTCCATGAAAAGGAAAATTGAGACTATGACAGATGCGCAGGGGGAAATGAAAGATAATTAGAGTTTACGATTTTCAATTTTTGGGGGTATCGTCATATGAGTTTCAATAACTAATAATGAATTACAAGACAAAATCACATAGAATTTTGGTTACATTTTCTTTAAAGATGATTTTAAAAGTTAGATAGGAATACTGAAAAAAATAAAAATAAAAATAAATTTAATTCACCTAAAAAATTTACCCTGCTTTCTTTTTCCTTCAATATATAAGGGTGGGGCATGATTTGAATGAAGTTTTATCTTAACTACTTGGGGATGCTCCTCATTTTATATGACTTATCATAGCTTTGTTTGTTCTTGAAAAAAAAATATTCTGACATGTAGATATTTCTTTTAGATGTCCATGCTCCATTGTGGCCCCTCCATTCCCCCGGAGGTCAACTTTGATCTACACTGACTGAGAATGCTTCCATTTGAACATGACATATCATGGCTTTTCTGTGCTTGATAAGATGTTTTTCCTACATACTCCTTTGTAAACCTTTGTTCAGCTGTTGCGACCCCACCCTATCTCTCTGGGGTCATGTTTTGATCACTTCCTGACATTGCATTTATATAGTATGACCAATGATGGCTTTGCTGTTCCTGAAAAAATAACTTTTTAATTATTATTCTAATGTTTTCCTTTGAAAAATTGTAATCCTCTATTGTGGCCAATCCATACCCCCATAGACAGTCTTACATGCATATCTAACAAACTCTCTGGCAAAGCTGCCAGAACAATTTTGATTAAAGTCTTTTAATGAAATATCTGGGGTTTTTTCATGCAAGTAGACTTAATACTGAAATAAATAAATAAAATTTCAGTATGAGAGACAAAAGAAAAATCAATAAGTAAATTTCGTAAGAATTTATTAAATTATGTTTTGATAACAATTTTGCATCAATAAACATATACCTAAGTATTGCACAACAATCAATACATTCACAGTCATTTTTCTTGTGAAAAAAAATGAAAAAGCCAGATTTTACAAAACCTAGCAAGGAAAGACATACAGCTGGAAACAATTTCACTTCATATTTAAGCTAACTTAGGATTAGTCCACCATGATAATTAATAGGCTTCAAAATAAACTAAAAACCTTTTCTTCAATGCCATCACATGAGACACGACACAGATGAATTTTATAGTAGAATGCCTTGCCATGGTAGCCATGTCTTCTGGAATTAAAAACATAATCCAGTCTGATTCTAATGTCCTACACAGTGTTACTGTTAAGTGTCAAGGGTTGGAGTCATTGTAGATAAACACAGAGGCCAGCTCATCATGTTCATAAGTTCTCTTTAGGAAATTGTCTGTTATCCTTAGTCCAGATATTGCCTAAAAGGAAAGATCAGATTGTTAACAGCACCATTCAATGATAATATAATATATATTTTTAAAAATCACATTATTTCTTATTTTCGCTAAATATTTAAAGTTTACTTAACCCACATTTCTAGTATTATAAACATGCCAGGTTTGTCTTGATATTAAGTCAATAAGAGGCACTTTCTTACACATCTTACCTGTAATTCAGGAATAGTAGCTATCAAGTTGAGATACAGACATCTTACCTGCAATCCTGGTATAGTGGTTATCAGATTGAGATACAGACATATTACCTGCAATTCAGGTATAGTGGCTATAAGATTGAGATACAGACATCTTACCTGTAATCCTGGAATAGTGGCTATCAGAGTAAGCTTGAGGTCCAGGTGCTCCTTGGGGGCCAGTTTTCCCAGCTGTCTCCCTGAAATCCCCGTCCATAGAAGTCCACCTGGCTGGTTGTTTTGGAGGGTCAGGGTTAAATCCATGTTTCTTTCACTGAAAGCAATATTGTCCATCACAATAAGCATTTTGTTTTCAAAAAATATTCTAAATGTATAATCAATGCATGGTATTTTAGGCATTTGATGTTTAAAAATTTTTGGGAAAACACATCTCATTTTCAAATTCTAGTAGAAAGGCTCCTGCTCCTAATAATCAAGCAAACAGTTTGCCTGTCAGATGTTCATGAGTAACAATTTTCAAATTTGTATTAAGGTATTTTCATTAACATGTTTCACCAATCATCTTGGAAAAGTGACTACAAATTCAAAAGTTTACTCACATCCCTTATCAAAAAGTGAGAAAAGAAAAAAGTCACTTAGGCTAATATTTCATAACATTTAATAAATTTATTAAAAATTGAATAAGATTCTGCAGTAATACTTACCAGCAATTTGTAATCCTGCATGTGATATTGAAGGAGGACTCTAACACAACAGAATCAGGTGTCTCCTCTAGAGTTACTTTAATGTCTCCATATCCTGGGGCCTGTAACCAGATTACATAAAAAAAAAATAATCACAAAGCAGGCACCAGTATACAGTGTACTGACTTAACTAAAATCGTCAACTCAAGAAACCCCAAATATTCCTATAATTCCCTTAATGATACGTATAATCTTCTGCATATATTCTGACAATGGACATTGTGTGCAGCAACGGACACTCTGATGTATGTATTTTTAGATTTTTGCTAAGTTTGTACTTAATGATTTGTATATTACTGTAAATAAATTATTGTTAAGTTTAAACTGTGTGATTGATCTTTGCTGGCATTTAGGGTTATTCTGACCCATAACAGAATATCAACAAAATCTATTGTTAACGCTTATTACAGATAGATAAACTTAGATTATCATTCGTAAACTATAGTTAACAACCGTTAAATATAGTTTTACAGATGAAAACTATACTTAACGAATCGTAAACTATACTTAACGAATCGTTAACTATAGTTTACGGTTTGTAAACTATAGTTTACAGTCGATAAACCTAGATTATCAAATGTGAAACTAGGTTTATCTCATTTTTGTGAATTTGGCATGCCATATATATATGTATAAATGATTTGGTAGGGGTATTCATGAATAAACGCATCCTTGCCTGAGCTAAAGCCACTAAACTATAAAGCCTTTTTTTAAGAACATGCACATAAAGTATTTGCTTTTTATCTAAGCTAAAACTTGATCATTAAGTACTTGTAGAACACTGAACCCACCACTCTCTGTAGCTGGCTGGTCTGCAGTCTCCCACGCTCCCCTAGGTTGGTCTTCCACACAATGTCAATTTTACCAATGTCTGTCACCCCTTTCATGATCTTATTCTGCTTTATGACTTCTGGTTTGGGAATCAGGCAGTACAGATATTGACGGATGTCCATAGGGTTTAAGTAATTAACCTTGCCAAAAACCATCTCTTTTCTGCAAGAATAATAAATCTGTTGTCAGATCATAATGATTATATTGCACAATTATGAATATCTTATGCAGGAAGGAAGATATAAAGCTGTCACCAAGATTTCTTCCAGACGACATAGCTAACAAGCTTTGATTTAGTGAAAATGGGATGCAGTAACCAACATTTATGTTCCTTTCAGCCTAACTAGAATGCTTCCATTAACTATCTAACCTATATACAGTATATACATGTATATGCATTTCAATTTAACAGCTACCTTTTATCACCAATAATATTACTATTATAACTAGAGGTACTGTAAGCAATGAGCTCACGAAATGATACCCCCCGCCTCCCATATGAATATAATGGCAGTGTCCATGTTTTGCTCTGGAAAATCAAAAATATATGTCAGATCAAAAAGTAAAATAGGAGGTGCACAATGGCAATATGTAATTAAGAATCTGTGAGTTTCATTAAATTTCCTTCAGTGGTATGAGAGGAGTTGCGGATAAGAGATGGGTACCCCAAAGCGTAACAGACGGACGGACGTACAGACGGACGGACGGACAGAAATACCAATTACTATATACCCTCCCACTTTTCAAGCGGGGAGTATAAACATTATTGTTTGTACACTTGATATGTATATATTTTAGCATATTTAAAAATTTCTTCCATAAAGGTAATTTTATGCAATCCTGATTTATAGCTTTTGAAATTTCACTTTTTTTCCCATGATAACAAAACATGGGGTAATCTTAAATTTTCAAGGATCTCAGATGATTTACTTAAAAAAATTTCATTCAACACAGATTTAGGTCAAAATATGCATGCTAAGAGAGATAACTCCTTCAGATTCCAGTATCAAATCAAAGATATTGATTAGGAAAAAGTATTATTTGATAAGCTTGTAATAATTTCCTCTTGCCAAGATATTTCCGTCTTTACTCACTTCCCTAATATTGACCAAGTTTACTGCCTTCAGTGATCAATCAATCTAAAATTGCCTCCATCTTCTCCCCCTAATCCTACTGTTCAAAGTGTGCATGCAGCTCTGTTTTGCATGTGACTGACAGATACTCATGATGAATAGCTTCATATCAATTTAAGACATCATCCATCGTTGCATGATACTGGTGATCAGGCAAGAAAAGGTTATACTGTAATCAGAGAGCTTACACTGATTCTGACTCTAAATCAATTGATATATGCATTGATTTCACTCACTCAGTCAATACTTACTGATCTTTACCCCCAGCGTTATTGAGCGGTGTACATATATACTGGGGTGATGGCTCCAGACTGACGTGTTCCATGTAGATGGGACCCGGTGTTATGTTCTGTATTTGGGCTTCAAGATAAACTTCATCAGACTGTGAAAAACAAATGTGGTATTCATCACAATTACAAATGAAAAAGACAGAGAAAATACATTACATCTCCACAAGGGTTCTAACAGGCTATTTTCAAATTACTTCCCTTCTTAGAACTCTTCTGTAAAAGTTTAGGAAAAGTAGGCTAAGTTTGACAGGAGAAAAATATAATCTGTAAGAATTCTTTTTACTGAAGAGATAAATTGTTCTGAAAACTGCAAATAATATTTTATAGATCGCTGAGTACAAATATATTTATATTCATTCAATTAATAGGAAAAAATTACTTTTTAAAAATATATGTACATTATCAAACATGAGAATGATTTAATTGAAAGAATATATATAAAAAAAGAAAAAAAAAAATTAATGTTTCATGTATTCTATCATAGATATTTATTTGCTTATGAATTTTCATTGCAATTCGCATAGGTGCTTGAGCAGTTATTGCCCTTATGCTCTCATTACCAGTTAAAATACCTATCTCCATTGAGGGAAGTAGTTCAAAAATGGCCTTTAAAATTCCCTTTTTACCAAAAATGTGGCAGAATCCATTAAAAGTTATTCAAGCCAATTCTCCAGCAAATGACTCAGAAACAAGCCCTAATACCTCCTAAATCATAGCTTAAAAATGATCAAATGAAAATATCCAATTCTACCCAAAAAAAGTTTAACAAATCTCTTGACTTATGTTTAGCTGTATATTTGATGTATTCTTTTTTGTAAGTTCATTTAAGGAATGAAGCTTATTTCAACTTATGTTATCCGATATAACATAACTTGGGGCAGTTTACGCTTTATAAACCGCGAAGCGGTTTATTTCGTAAACTGCCTCAAGTTTTGTTATATCAGATAACATAAGTTGAAATAAGCTTCATTTCTTATAATTTAATTTCAATGTAGACAATGAGACAATATTTCCTCCATAAAAAGGCTTCAAAGTGAGCATTATTTAAAAAGTAACGTCAAGCGGAGTGATACGTCTTTGACGTAGCTCATTGTGACGTAGGCAAGTTATGTTATACGAAATGGATAAAACCGTTTTACCAATCAAATGACGCGCTTCAACTGAAATTAAATTATACTGTAAATGAACAGTATAAGCTCTACCTTTAGTCTAATGACTCAAATCTGAATTTCAGATAGTTAATTATGTTAAAAATAAAATATTGGAAATAAAATATTGAAAATTTGATTCCATCTTGTCTGTCTATAAACCAATCATGAAAGTAAAATAATAATAAAAAAGATGAAGAAAGCACCCTTGGTAACCTTTGGATCAAATATGAAATTAAAGACATATGTATATCAAGAAGAATACATAGGGTACATACATTGTATGACTTGCTTAACTTATAAATAAAGTGCTGTATATTGAGACAAATATTTTGAATGTAGGTGATTTTATTGTAAATTATAAGTATTGTAATGAGCTATATTTCCTTGGGAAAAATTTAATTTAAGTTAAACTTAATCCATTAAAGCAACTGAATTTATTGATGTTTGTACATGTAGTACAATGTACTATAAAAATAATTATGTTGTGATACCTATTATCTTGCACTGGTCTTAACCCTAGTTATTTGAAACTAAGCTTTTAATCTTGCAAATCTCTGTGTTTAAAGATGTAAAAGTGCCTATAGCCCTTTATATTATTTTTGTGGTTTGTGATCATGTTAAACTACCTTGTCAAAAGTATCCATGTGAAGTAGAGTGTACTTTAAGGGCAGGGAAGAGATTTGGGGGAGGGGGGGGGGGGGGGGGG
>PRKT01000018.1:591672-604065 GCA_003671525.1 Saccostrea glomerata | reverse complement strand
GGGGGGGGGGGGGGGGGGGGGGTATTAGGAATCAAGATAAGCCAGATGGCAAAGAATCTAATGCTTTTTAAACTGCACTGGACATGAACAAAAGAAGCGTCTACTTTTTTTTAACACCATTAAAGTCTGAAAGGAAGATTCTCCACATGATATTGCAGTAATGATCAGACAAAAGCTAAAAGTTTACGGAGAGACAAATACAATGTGAGATGAGTTGTGTAGCTCTATAGGCAAGGAGTAAGAAGTGCAAACTTACTACGTGGTCCTGACATGAAAACATAAAGAATCGACATGATATCTACAGCATTGTTATAGAAATCTACATGAAATCAACAAACTGGTCAGCACAAAGAAAATAAACCGCAGATGAACTGGCTGTCTTCAACCTAAATTTCATTATATCATACACAACTATACAATCTTTAATTACATATGTATAATTTGTATTTGTGAAAGAAATACTCTGACATTAGGAAACAAACATAACATTTCTTAAAAAAAAAATATACCCCCCTCCTTCCAAAAACAATGAAAATTTAAAAGATAATTAACATAAATTAAATGCAATTAAGATCAATTTCAAAGTATTTCATTTTATTTTACCTCTGCATTATAGAATTTTGTCTTCACATCCAATGGCTTCAAAACCTACAAAAAAGAAGGCACCCCACTGAATGTGATGGGTCTACACCATAAACAATATTGATAACATCTATTACAGGTGCATATAATATTTTAATGTTCTCAAAAATACATTTTTAAAACATGTTCTGCTGGCGAATCTCTGTTAATTTCCTTTGTTATTTTTTCTTTTCATTTTGTCGAAATCTTACCTGGAATTTGAAGAACTTTCTGAATGCCATCTTTTCAAAATTGTTAGTTGAGTAACTCACAGCACATACAAGTCTACAAGAAATTATGGTATGCATAATTATTTACAAGTCAAAAATTATTTAAATGATAATAAATCATATAATGTTACTCTGCTATGCTAAAATCTTGGCTGGATTTGACTCACTAAAATAATTTGACATAATGCAATTATGTTGTACAAATGTTTGATAAAAAAAAATTAAGGCTGAGTTCTAACAACATCCATCTCCTAGAAGAATTAAAAAAAATGAATTTAAATATATTTCTAAAATGTAGATAACTTTTGAAAATAATTATAAAGAAAGATGTAATATATATTATTGTTTACAAAATCTTCAACTTTGAGCATGTAGTATATTATAATGCAAATCAAGAAAATATGAACCTGTGATATGTAATCTGGAAAAATAGCTAAGGGTAAAAATAGTATAGGATTGTGTTGTAGACATTGAAAGTGTTGAACAAAGAGTTGCATGTGTGTAAGTTAAAATGTACTGTAGCTAAGATGTGTAAGTTAACATGTACAGGTACTATACAAGCTTAAATGTTAAGTTTACATTTACTATATAAGTTTACATGTATTCTAATCTAATTCTATAAATTAAAATGTTAGGGTAAATGTATTACATGTATAAGTTTACATGTAATGTATAAGTTGACTTGTATAAGTTTACATGTACTGTATAAGTTGACTTGTACAAGTTAACATACACTGTATAAGTTAACTTGTATAAGTTTACATGTACTGTATAAGTTGACTTATATACGTTGGCATGTACTGTAAAAGTTGACTTGTATAAGGTTACATGTACTGTATATGTTGAATTGTGTAAGTCTACATATTCTGTGCAAGTTTACATGTACTGTATATAAGTTTACATGTGAGTTCCCAGTTCCTTGACCTCATGGTGCACCACATCATCAATGCTCTGGTCTGGTCCTAGCTCCTCTGTGGCTGGCATGTCTGCTCCTGACAACATCAGTCTCTGGGATGTGGTCTGCAGGTCAACCTTCAACAAATCATTCCAAAATCTGCTGTCACCATTTATTTCATTAATTATTACAAAACCCAACAATTCCGAATCTTATCCAAGTGAGCAATATCTCAAAAATCAATGAAAGAGGTAAAATTGCAAATGTCAGAGTTATAAAATTATACCTGATGTAAAATGTTTTATCAATAATTCAAAGAATCGTTATAATTCTACCATTTGAATCTGGGACATGGGTTTAGAGATAAGATAGGGACGCCCACTTGAATATTGTATCCGAGGGGTAATTTTAACCTATAATCCATTGTTCACTGAATTTAAATCTTCAATATTTTTCTGCATTTGCAGTCCTAAGGCTGTAACTGTCTGAGAAAATGTCTGATTCTCTGATCCCTTTGTGTTTGGTGATTGCCTCTTTTCAAAGGGGATAAACAAGTGCTTGTGTAACAGTATATACTTTTTGAAAAGAGAATCTGTGCAAATGTACATTCAGATTTGAATGCATGACCATGCACATTGCCTTGGAAATTGATCTAAAGGCATAGCTAAGCTAGAAAAAATGTTCTAATTTAGAAATGAAACAAAGCCTTCACTTTGAATTTACATCAAGTTAAGAAAATGTATCTTATTATGTCATATGCTTTAACAGCTATGTTGTTGAACGACAGTGAATCAAAAACATGTACATGTATATGCAACCTGGTTTTTAGTCACAGGGATAGTTGAACTTAGGTATCTCCAGCATTGATATCTTGAATACCAGGTGGCTTACCAGATATATGGAACAAACAAACAACATACTAATTAGGTATATGGAACAAACAGATAACAGACTTGGTATTTGGATTATACAGATAGCATACCGGGTATATATATGCATGTACTGAAATACAGACAGTATACCAAGTATATGGAACATACATGTATAGAACATGCAGAGAGTTTACCAGGTATATGAAACATACAGACAGCATACCAGGTATATGGAACATACAGACAGCAAACAACGTATATGGAACATACATATACATATATAGAACATAAAGACAGCATACCAGGTATACAGAACATGCAGAGAGCATACCAGGTAAATGGAACATACAGTCAGCATAGCAGGTATATAGAACATACAGACAGCACACTAGGTATATGGAACATACAAACAGTATAACAGGTATATGGAGCATACATATATAGAACATACAGACAACACACTAGGCATATATTATGGAAAATACAAACAGCATACCAGGTAAATGGAACATACAAACAGCATACCACTTATATAGAACAAACACTTATATATAGAATATGTAGACAGCATAACAAACTCATGAACAATATAGACAGCATACCAGGTATACGGAACATACAGACAACACACTTGGGTATATGAAACATACAGACAGCATACAAGATATAGCATACCAGGTATATGGAACATACATATAAAGAACATGCTGACAGCTGCGAGCATAACAGACTCATGAACCCTACAGATAGCATACCAGGTATATGAACCACACAGACAGCACACTAGGTATATGGAACATACAGACAGTATATCAGGTACATTATATATGGAACATACAGACAGCATATCAGGTACATTATATATGGAACATACAGACAGTATATCAGGTACATTATATATGGAACATACAGACAGTATATCAGGTACATTATATATGGAACATACAGACAGCATATCAGGTACATTATATATGGAACATACAGACAGTATATCAGGTACATTGTATATGGAACATACAGACAGTATATCAGGTACATGAAACACACAGACAGCATACCAGGTATGTAGTATAAACAACTTAAATGACCAGAGAGGAACCAGCTGACTACTCAGTAACTAGCATTGAAAGAAGATGAAATGAAACCCAACTCCGACTTAATGTCCAAACCATCATGCATAAGGTATGACTTTTTAGCTGACAATGCTCTCCCATTAAAAATGCAAAAGCTAATCAATATATGTTTAGAAGGTATGAAGTAAGATAAAGGCTTTTTTGAATAGATATGTCGATAGAAACCAACTGGTGTAAGATAAAATAAGATGCAGCCATGACATTTAGAAATATCAATAGATGGCAGCTTCTCCTTTCCTTAGCAATAAAATCTCCAGTCAGCTGTAGATATATATATTCATAAATAATATTTTTAACCTTCTCGATAATTAATGGCATAGTTTGTCAATTAGCCAGCTGCATTACACTAAGCCTTCCATGGGCTCCATCTTTCTTCTTTTAACTTGAATGATCAAGTGTGATTTACAGATTTGCTTTAATCTTCTGATTGCAGATCAGTAAAAAAGGAAGAGCAGTCCAATTTAAATGTAGATTCCATGTTTCTAATTACATGACCTTCAAAATCTAATACACAATCTTTCAAAATATTTATACACTTGGTAACTGTACATTTAAAAACCTCAAAGAGTTCAAGACATATTGAAAAAATAAATAATGAATTCATATTTTCATCACTCAAGCAAATTGAAACAGAGCTGCATGTACAAACTTTGCTATTTTTGGAAGGAAAAATTAACATGTAGTGAACTAAAAAAACTAACAGAAGTCTGTTTTTTCATATAATTGATTTAACTTATTGAAAGGCTTTTGCACTTTAAACTTATTTCAGACACATATATTGAGGATAAAAAAGAATTCTTTTATCAATTATAATCAGTAAAATATTTGTACACAGTAAAACATGAAAGGACATAAATGCCCCATGGCCTCCCTGGTGCAGGGTTCATTTATTATCAAACATGAAATTTTTTTTATAAGTGCATGAAGTTTGATGAAAATATTTTGAATAGTTTCTTTTAAAGAAGAGGCCCATGGGCAACATTGCTCACCTGAGCAACTTTGTTCTATAACAGATTTCCCACATTGTAATACCTTTTGTGGCCCTGCCCTATTCCTGGAGGTTATAATTTGAACAATTTAGAATCTACACTACCCTATTAGTTAAAATTTGCCCTGTGGTTCTTGAGAAGTTGAAAATGTGAAAAGTTTACAGATGACAGACAATGTGTGATCAGAAAAGCTCACTTGAGCTTAGAGCTTAGGCGAGCAAAAAATGTTTTTTATTCACAATTTAAAGCAAAGAGTCATTGGGAAGGTAGAAGTAGTAAAAAAAAAAAAGGAACACAAAGCAGGATTGAGTCCTTGTACTTATCAATGCAAATTATAATATTAAGGCTATAAAAACTGACATTTCAATCCTCTTGACATGATGCTGCTATGGTCAAGATGTAGCAAAAGCAACAACTCAAAATATGTTTTAAGGGTCCTCCACACTCCTACAGCTTATGTTCTCATATTATTGAGCATTACTTTTAACAAGCATATCAACCTTTAAAATCTGTCCAGGGATTAAAATGTAATTTATACTAATTTTTTAAAATAATTATTTCACAAGTTTCAGAAAAATTTTCTCAAGGCATTTTCATATCTAGCGCAAAAAATTTTGTCTTATCCTTTCATATATTTTTAAGCTCACAGAATAACCATAAAAAAAAACTTAATTTTATCGATCAGCATATTTTTTACAGAAATTTATTTTATTTATAAAAAGTACATAAAACTCATTTTCTCTAAAAAAAGAAAAATTGAGAAAAATCAATGAGGACTCCTTTTGTATAGAAGAAACATTTAATAGTTTTTTTACATCAGTGCATTTAATTTTAATTCAATTTTTTGATGTAATCTAATTCATAAATGTTTCTTCTGTACAAAAGGAGTCCTCATTGATTTTTCTCAATTTTTCTTGATTTTTCTTTTTTTAGAGAAAGTTTCTTTTTGGAGTTATCTTTCCTGTTACCCGGGATTCAAAAACTTTGGCAGTCTCCGCATACGTCAACATACTATATTTAGTAATTACTGGCCACTGAACTGGACAGATATAAAAGAAGAAAACTAGAACTGCACACTATTCTTTAAATCAATATTAATAAACACACAATGAGATAATAAAATTATTGAAACGCACAAATAAGTGTTCCAAAATTTCAATTATCAAAACGGTCTGTTGTTCTTTTATTTAAAAAAAAAAAATCCGCACATCTTTTTCCATCGGTCACTCCGTGATCATGCCATGTGTTCATTGTTCATGATTAGGTGTCGCTCTCGGTGTACTGCAAACTTTTTGTTTGTAAGACTCTTTTACAAACGGTGGTAGGCCAAATCGTTCATGCAGAAACTCGATAAAACCAGTAGTAAAAGTATTTTTTCTCTATATACGTCACAAGTCACATGGTGTGGAGGACCCTTAAAATGCTTATAGCCAAACAGTAAAGAAGTACCGTGATATTTACCATATTGAGATTCAATAACTCAAAAGACCATAATTCATTTCAGCAGAATTAGTTTATAAAAATTTTTGCATTCAGATTGTGGACTGGGAATGATGTAGCTAATTTACGATCACTTTATCAATTAGAAGCCATGATGGGTATTTTTATAAATCAGTAGAAAGTAAAACTGTCTCCTTCAGATCAAATAACAGAAACATTTATGCCAAATTTGGAAACTAGGTCAGGGGTTGTTCTGAAGAGATTGAACAAATAAACCTAGGCCTTCTAAAACAATCTTGAAAATCTCATTACAAGGCTTTTTCAGAACCAATATGCTAACATTTAACTACTAATTGTTTGGTAACATGGCTTGCACTAATTATGGAGACGTTAAAAATAGGTCTATCAATTCATATCACATCAATAAGAGACAATTCTTTTTATTGAAGTGAATAGAAGACGGACCATACTAAGACTTCAATTGTGAATAGGCTTACAGCCATTCCCCAAAGGACAAATCTTGATTTCATGTGTTCATATGATACCGAAGTATCACAGAAAAAACTCTAAGCTATCTAATCATATAGAGATAAATGAAAAGATTACTTAAACCAAGTATATGAGTAATGTGATATAAACAGAAGAATTTTTTCAAACAGAGACATCTATTATATGTCTCTGTTTAAAATAGCCACATGGAGTTGAGTAAATCTGAGTTTGATCAATTTCCGTTTTTAAGGAAAGTTTTTTGAAGTTTCTCATGAATTCGATCAGAGCAAACTTCAAGTGAATAATGGAAATTTTAACCTTTCTATTTCTAGGCCAATTCAAAGCTCCTAGATAATAGATATAAGTACTGTATATGAAATTATTTGAAGAAGAGGGAATAATTGCTTGATCAAATTTTAAAATCCTTTAGATGAGCTAAATTTCACAATTAAAAAAAAATTAAAAAGACTAATGACATCACAATTTTAGTTGTGGGACTGAGGAAATCCAATAATAGAGGACTTTACTTATGATAAACACAATGTGTTTACAAATTTTATAAATCAAGTCAAAAAGTTTTTCTTTGACAAAAAATATGTATATATTTTCAAAGAAAAACAGTCAGGTATAATAGTGCGCATTACACATCAAGCATTCTGTTGTTTTGGAGTGCAGTTTTACCTCAAAAACCAGCAAACAAAACCTTGGTAATATCATTTGTCAAAGACTTTAGTCACTTTCTAGCAAAAAGAATTAACACTGATAAGGTGAGCATCCCAATCATCTAACCACAGCATGTGAAGATACAGAGAGCAAATGTAACTGAGGAAAAACTCTTCCCATTTACTTCCTTAAATTTCTGGAATAAAAGAATGAAAAGCAGTGCAAAAGCCTAACAGTGAGCTTTCAGCATAATAGCTCAACAGGGGAAAAAATGAACTTGTGTGAGATAAGTACCACAAAATGATATGGCCCGGATTACATGACTCCTACATCTCCTAAAGACAGTAATATTTTTTCGAAGTTCTGACAGTATCATGCATTTTCCGGCGACACCATCTGCATCTCAGTCCATTAGATTACAAATTAACAGCGTTCTGGCAGAGTGCTCTTTTTCATATCTCGGTAATAAATAGGGCAAAAAAATGTCCCGCAGTATTTTCACTGAGCAAGTGCATTGGAAACTTTGGATAAGAAGAGGGCATGTGTTTTATATTAAGTGAAGATGGTTTGGTTATACCTTTAAAGTGATGTCTCGGCATTGTTGTACGCTGTCATTGTGAACACTGATATAGCTCGAAAACGTCTCTCCTAGGAAAATGTTCCTGTACAAATAACAAGAGGTAAGGATCTGAATATTCAACATTTTCATATTCATCCAGAGAATGGCAAATCAAATCAATGAAATTTTTCTTTAAATTATTAAAAGAAAAATATTTGATGAGACAGCTACTTTAATTTTTTTTTCTATTTTCAATTTTTTTTATCAAGCAACCTAAAATATTACCTTGTCTTGAAAATTGTATTATTTTCAAAATATGCCAAATATCTAAGATTTTTTTTTCAATTAACAAATGTCTTGAATGATTATTTTCGACATCTACAAATGTGAGGCAATTTCCTTACTTCTGCCAGAATGTTACTTATTAACTGTAGGAGCCTGAAGGTTAAAAGATCTTGACTTGTTAATCGTTTTTGTAACCAACATATATATTTTTTTTCCTTTCACCAATCGACTTTTTTTCTTCTCAAAACTTTTTATTTCAAAATGTCTTATTATCCTCATCTTTCAAAAGATAACAATAAAATTACCCAAAATTTTGTGGCAAAGTCAATAAATCTCCCAGTCCAAAGTATGGAACCCCATCCGGTTGAGAAATGTCTGAGGTCTGGATTGAATGAAGTAGCTCCCCTTGAAGGTCCCTGGTGTCGCTAATCAAAGGATGGTAGGGCATCAGGGAGGGCTTGGTAAGCCTCATCACTGGAATAAAGATATGTACTATTGAGCCATTTAGAAAGTATCCCAAACTTGTCTACAATCTAGCTTGTTTTGTACTGCCTGCTTTGACATAATTTTTGTACCCAAGTATGTTTTGTTGCTCGATCTTTGCTTCTATGTTTGTGTTACAGAACTCAGCTTGAAATACATAAAACTATGGTGAGCTATTTTTTTTTTCTATGGCATAGTTATAACTATGTTAATCAACGAAACCCCAATATCTTTATCACCATTCCCATATGTCTTTTCCACCACACACTTTTACAAATGTGAGTAATCTCTCTTTCATCTGATCTTTGGCTAAGTGGTAAAACATAGGGATTGAGAGGTTTGGGTTGTGAGTTCAAATGTCTAATTTTTTTCCTGAAATCTTGTAATTAAGCACTAGATATAAAAGTAGCATGTCATTTGGACCACATAGAATTTCAATTTGCAGGAACTACCCTATGTTCTTGAAAAAAAGTTCTAGTGTTTGTGAATGGACATCTTCCTCAATTCAACTCTTACTTTCCACTAGATGTTGCTCTTTGGATTGCTATGGGAAATTTATGGCTATACTAATTTAAGTTTTAACTTCACATAAAATCATAAATTAAAATATTTCACAATCAATTTGCAAATATCAAGTATACATGTATTCATTTAAGACATTTATTGCAATTTTCATCTCTAGACTATATTCTAAATTAATCCAATATCTTTACTTTCAGATAATTGTATATTCTTCTCAAAAATCAAAAGCATGGCCTTATTATACAATTGGCTGGCATTTATTTTGTCTACATTGAACCTTTCCTGCTCTTCTGATGGGTTTCACCATCCAGAAAAAAAAATGAAATTACAGAGGAACATGGCCAATTCTATCCTCTTTACTCAATAGCAAGAAATCTTTCAGCATCATCAGATGTCCAGCTCTATAAAAATAATATTATGATTCATGTAGACATGAACATTAATTCAATTGCTTAGATGGGGGATATATATATTTTTAAGTCTACTCTGAAACTGCATGAAGCCCAATTTAATCTACAATGTACATGTTTTTTTTTCTAATCAGATTATGTATTTCTATAGCATTTATTTGAGTATATATGTGTCTCTCTTGGTACTTAAAACAACAAATTACCAAACAGATACCACCTTCTTCATTTTGCAATAGGAATATTATTTCAGTTTAATTTGCCATGGGGAGGCCTTGGGGTCATATTTGAGATTCAGCTCTCCTGTCTTTACATTGAAAGTCTTCATTAATCATTATCAACAAAAAATATTTCCAAGTTCTGCAATTTCCATGCCATATTCTATGATATTTGGGCACAATTGGCAGAATAGGGCAATCTTTCGGTCAGTGGACTGACTCTCACTTGAGGTATGTGTTTTGATTTGTTCTGTTGCTGCCATTGCCTTGTGTTAGGCAACAGCCAAGCAAAATTCTTTTTAGCTGGCAGAGACAGCATAGGTCACAAAATGACTGTAATCCTTTCTCTTTTATATGATATGAATAGAGACCAGCTTATAACTTAGAAGAACCTTCATTATTTTTACAATTTTCATAATATGCTATTCACGGCATATACATTTGAACAACATCCAAATTATCTTCCATCAAAATATTTTCTGGACAGGTCTGGTCAAGAATCACTTTCAAGGGACACATATGACAGAAATAAATGTAGCCTTTGTCCTTGTGTGCAAAAAACAAAGAAATCAATTTGATATTAAGGACATAGTCTGTTATTATAGGAGGACATGGCACTTAAAAGAGACAAGAAAATTAGGGAGGAATAGACAGTGGCATAGCAAAATCAGAAAGTGGTTGCTTAGCTATGAGACATCAGTTACATTTTTTGGCAACAGAGTTTCAGATGATAATGAAAAGATAAATCAAAACTGTGGAAGATAACTAGCTGTTGGAAACCTTTTGATTATCTGCAAGGTACAAACAAGCATGTTAATTTTTTTTGTGGTAATTAATGAATATATGAGAACCTGTCACTTTGGCCTTGAAGCTTCTTCTATGAGAAACATTGAGTTACAGTGTACTAGTACAGGTCTGTGACTCAGGTGGAATGTAATCAAATAAAGCAAAAATATGCAAAGACTGCAAAGTTACAATTTCATTAAATGGAGTTATTATTGTTGTCATCTTTTAATTTTTCATTACATCAGGGAAAAATCAACATATTACAATGTGGAATCCCATATACTGCATTCTAATTTAGCTACTGTAACACATGAAATCTGAAATTAACCTCAGGAAAGTTCAATCAAGAAAGGCTTGAATGCTAATTTAATAATTATCATAAATTCAAGGCCTTAATTTATACTGATGGATTGTTTGTTTGTTTACGGTCCTTTCCAGAAACTTTTACTCATATTGAGATATCACCACTTGCTGGTGGAGGGTTGCAAATTTAGACCTATACTAAAAAAGCCTTTGAGCCATGAGGGTTTTTTTTCTGAGGCAACACCAACCATGACATATGGGGCCTTAGTTTATACAGTCTAATCTGATTGACCAGTCTTGATCCATATTCCACAGTAGAATTTGATACCACAACCTAAGGATCAATCCATACTTCAAAACTAAGAGCAAACACTATAACCACTGTGCCAGATGTGTGACCAAAAAAAATTGTACTTTTCACCATATCAATTAACAGGTCTTCTTCAACAGATACATGTTGACAATGTCATTCTTATATTGGAAAAAAGGTAGCATCTAGTAAGCATTGCAATATTTAACTTTCTATGCATTTGTATGTAGCAAATCAAAACAGTCCCACTTGGAGGAAAAACCTTGAAGCTATATTCCACAGGATTTAATATTGAATAGTCAATACTAATTCACTTTTTATTTCGGGAATATAATGAAAGTTTTACTTCCATTAGCATCCCTTCATAAAGAACTTCAATTCTCTATTGTGTATGACAATATGCCTACAGAATGATCCGATTTTTATGCTCTTTAAACAGAAACAAAGGGCATCATGGGAACTAAAATGATATGAAACTCTCAAAAAGCATGCAATCATAGTGCATCAGTTTTGAAATCAATGCATTACACAAACATCTGCTCTCTAGTATATGGATAAAAATGGTGTACTATTTAAAGAATATCCCCCCAATATAATATATGTTTACGATCTATGATTCTTTCAACATTTCAGATATTTTTTTATTGAAAAAAAAAGAAGCGCTTTATAAAGCTTTTTAAGGAAGGAGAGCCCATGGTTCCCTTGAAGATTTTAAATATT
Source organism: Saccostrea glomerata (assembly GCA_003671525.1). Taxonomy (NCBI): domain Eukaryota; kingdom Metazoa; phylum Mollusca; class Bivalvia; order Ostreida; family Ostreidae; genus Saccostrea; species Saccostrea glomerata. The sequence goes on along the minus strand of PRKT01000018.1, from coordinate 592,140 downwards.
ATAAAGGTGCTATGGTAAATTAACCATAGTTCATGTCTGCATTTGTTTTAATTAAGATTTAATCAGACAAACTACATAGCTAAAGAAAACGAGAAATATAAAATGTAGATGAATAAAATGATGACCAATCAGCAAATGTTTTAAATCACCTGACCAGAACTCCAAGATCTTATCAATAATCGCTGCCAATTCTGCCATATAGCATCCTTAAATCATTAAGGGGATATAACTTCATTCAAATGACAGTGTTCTCCTTCAAAGGAAGATAATAAGATTTTACAATTGAGCCAGGTTGAGGGATAATGATAACGTGTTTCAGGTGAGCATTGTAGCCATGGGGCCCCTTGTTATTATATAAAACAAAAGGAAAGTCTGATTATAACTGCTTGACTGGTATAGTTTTCATTTTCCTTGTCAGTGTAATGTACAATTTTAAAAACAAGTCAATTACTTTTTATTTAAATATAG